>BMAO01000588.1:0-112521 GCA_019973975.1 Trichonephila clavata
AAATCACCCACTCACTTCAACGATATTGATTCATATGAGAAAAACTCATAAAATATGCAAAACATCATTGTTTTGTAAAAAAAAAAGTTTTTTTTTCCTGTAAAATTCTTTTTTTTTGGCATTTTATTTTTTTAATCATTGATTCTAAATGATCAATGACTTTTTTAAAAATCATTTTCATTTAAATGCATCGATATTTATTCATTTTAGAAGAAATCATAAAATAGGCAAAGTATTATTATTTTGAAAAAAAAATCCGCATCGTGACAAATAAATGATGTTTGGTATTTAATTTATTCAATCACTGATATTAAAAGAGCAAAGTATGAATCTTTTTAGTTCAGATGGTTTACTTATCTTAGTTATAAGAAATCCTTATACGTAACGATTGAAAAATTTCGATTAATGATTTACAGAAAACAATTCTTTTTTACTTAAAAAAATGTATATTTAAAGCAACAAAGAAAACGTTCTGATATAATATATTACGAAAAACAAAGCATATTCATTATTTTAACAATAATTATTTTCTTAAAGCTAAAAATAATACAAAGGGTTTGTGTGTATGTGTGGTATTTTCATTTACCAATGAATCGTTATATACTGGTAGCTAAAGTATAGTCCAGAAAACTATAATCAATCGTTTTATCCAGAAAAAACAGATTATACAGTGTTGTCATTACATAATTAATCTAGTAATGAATAACGGAAAAAATATTGCAACATCAAGTTTGACCTTGGCCACTGAGCGTTAAACAGAGGGGAAAAAATAATAATAATGATTCTCGCGCATGCGCAAAGCCTTTAGAATGTCTTTAAAGTTTTCATTATTTTTTATGGCTCAATTTTTAATTGATTTTAAGATGGTCGAAAACGTCGGGTGACGAAAAAAAAATTTTTTTCACTCGCATTTTTTTTTACTCGCCAAAGTTACTGATTTCCCCTGTTTAAGGAAGATTTTTTTTAGTGTAACCCTTGAGTTAGATGCGGTGGAAGGCGGAACAGGTCAAAGTCATTGGCGCAAAGCTAATTTTCGACGCCAATGTTTGCCTAAATGTAAAATCGCGTATTTTGAATTATTTTAAAGATCATTACCTTCATTTTAAGGGCATAATTTTTACGTTAATGCTCTCAAACATCACCAGCTATTTGCAAAAATAACGTACTTTGAAATAAAAAATGTACAAATTACTACTTTTTAATTTATTTCTCAGAAAAACATAAGTTTACGAAAATCACAATTTTTTTTTTTAAATCCGTAATTTTGAAGCAATTTTTTCAATCTTCGTATATGTTACGGATAATATTACTGTACACACGGAAAAAAGGTTTTGTGAGATTATCTTCATAAATGACGAAGTTATTCAATGTGAAGTAAAAATTAAGACTACTTTTTAAAAATTCTTTAAAAAAAAAAGTTTTGGGAATTTTATTTTTTAAATGAATGGATCTAAAGAGAAAGGCTTGAAGTTAATTAATGTAGAATATCGATTTAATAACACGAAAAGTAATGTATGGCGACGCAATGTCCAGTAGGAGAAAAAATTTAATACAAGTATGAAAAGATCGACCAGCGGGTTTCTGCGAGGCGTACACCCTCCTTCGCTTTGACCACGCACGGTAGTGCTGCAGTTATAGTCTTGAGTGTAGCGGGAGCTCTGCGCACTCCGCCACAACCGCAGTTAACCAATGTTTGGTGTAAAATCGCGTATTTTAAATTATTTTAAAAATCATTACCTTCATTTTAAGGGCATAATTTTTACGTTAATGCTCTCAAACATCACCAGCTATTTGCAAAAATAACGTACTTTGAAATAAAAAATGTACAAATTACTACTTTTTAATTTATTTCTCAGAAAAACATAAGTTTACGAAAATCACAATTTTTTTTTTAAATCCGTAATTTTGAAGCAATTTTTTCAATCTTCGTATATGTTACGGATAATATTACTGTACACACGGAAAAAAGGTTTTGTGAGATTATCTTCATAAATGACGAAGTTATTCAATGTGAAGTAAAAATTAAAACTACTTTTTAAAAATTCTTTAAAAAAAAAGTTTTGGAAATTTTATTTTTTAAATAAATGGATCTAAAAGAGAAAGGCTTGAAGTTAATTAGTGTAGAATATCGATTTAATAACACGAAAAGTAATTCATACTCAACGATTTAGAAATAATTTTCATAAAAACGCATCAATTTTAACACTATTTTAAAAAATTCGAAAAAAATAGAAATTATCGTTATTTTACAAAAGAAATTATACCGTGTCGTGGCGAAATAAATGATCTTTCCGATTCTGTAATTATTTTTTGTCTAATTTCGACACCGAAAATCGGATGACAATTTTAATATGGTGGAAAACGTAAGATTACCGCTCGGCCGAAACGGAAGGGAAGTTCCGCCAAGTAAGCAACCGGCAGGAGTAAAACAATTCGGCGTTTTAAGGTTTTTAATTAATATCTTTTTAACTAATTACAATATCGGAATATAAATAGGCAATACGGCTTCCCCGGAAAATTCCCGATCTTTTGGTACCTTCCGCGACTTTCTGCGTGGTGCGGTTCATGAGAAGATAGACGCACATACATACATAGATACATAGATACGTTTGTTTACCTTCGAATTTTAATAGTGTAAGATATATATATACTAGCTTTCATGGCCCGGCGTTGCACGGGCTTATACCGAGAGTATAACTTAATCCCCATGTTAATTTCCTCCTTTTATTCTAACGCCAACACTTTTGTGGTGCTTCACGCGTACGATGTCAGTGCATGTACCGTGAGTGCGTGTCATGGCTTTGTTGCTTAACATTTTTATTCTCTTCACAAATTCTCGATCCTAGTACCACTGAAGACCCGCCGTGTAGTGGAGGGATGCACGTAAAATATGTTGAGAGCTTAAACGTCCTCCCGTTGATGTGGTGTGGTAGTTAGGAGAGGGGGTGCCAGCTCAGGTGTCGTCCACGTCACTTGACCATGGTTCAAAATTACGTGGACCGTCCCCAAAAGGCCTCGTGTAGCTGAACAGTATGACGTTAATATTGACGCAATCTTCACAAATTCAGCACTTCCAATATTATTTTCCGAAATTACTTTGATTTCTTTGTTTCTTTCCTCTCCGCTTAGTCCGGCGTTGCACGGGCTTTTACCGAGTGAATAACTTCACCCTCATGGAAATTTCGTGTTTCCCTCAGGCCGATAGCACCTGTGTGTGTGTGTTTGTGTGTGCGTGCGATGTGAGTGATTTCTTTAACAATGTCATAAAAACTCCTTTTTCGAAATTTGTTCTTGCGTTGGTGTGGTGTGGTAATTATTAAAGATGGGTGAAAGCTCATGTGTCGTCCTCGTCACTTGAGCATGGTTGAAAATTTCAAGGTCTGTCACCAAAAACCCTCGAATAGGCAAACAGTGCGAATTTAAAAATCACCCACTCACTTTCCAATTCTTTCGTTTTACCGAGTGAATAACTTCATCCCCATGGAAATTTCGTGTTTCCCTCAGGCCGATAGCACTTGTGTGTGTGCGCACGATCTGAGTGATTTCTTTAACTATGTCATAAAAACTCCCTTTTTCGACATTTGTTTTTGCGTTGGTGTGGTGTGGTAATTCTTAAAGATGGGTGAATGCTCAGGTGTCGTCCTCGTCTCACTTAAACATGGTTGAAAATTTCGAGGTCCGTCACCAAAAACCTTTGAATAGGCAAACAGTGCGAATTTAAAAATCACTCACTCACTTTCCAATTCTTTCGTTTTACCGAGTGAATAACTTCATCCCCATGGAAATTTCGTGTTTCCCTCAGGCCGATAGCACTTGTGTGTGTGTGTGTGCGCGCGCGATGTGAGTGATTTCTTTAACTATGTCATAAAAACTCCCTTTTTCGAAATTTGTTCTTGCATTGGTGTGGTGTGGTAATTCTTAAAGATGGGTGAATGCTCAGGTGTCGTCCTCGTCACTTGAGCATGGTTGAAAATTTCGAGGTCCGTCACTAAAAACCCTTGAATAGGCAAACAGTGCGAATTTAAAAATCACCCACTCACTTTCCAATTCTTTCCTTTGCCTGAGTGAATAATTTCATCCCCATGGAAATTTCGTGTTTTTCCCTCAGGCCGATAGCACTTGTGTGTGTGTGTGTATGCGCGCGATGTGAGTGATTTCTTTAACTATGTCATAAAAACTCCCTTTTTCGAAATTTGTTCTTGCGTTGGTGTGGTGTAGTAATTATTAAAGATGGGTGAAAGCTCAGGTGTCGTCCTCGTCACTTGAGAATGGTTGAAAATTTCGAGGTCCGTCACCAAAAATTCTCGAATAGGCAAACAGGGTGAATTTTAAAATCACCCACTCACTTCAACGATATTGATTCATATGAGAAAAACTCATAAAATATGCAAAACATCATTGTTTTGTAAAAAAAAAAGTTGTTTTTTTTCCTATAAAATTCTTTTTTTTTTGGCATTTTATTTTTTTTATCATTGATTCTAAATGATCAATGACTTTTTTAAAAATCATTTTCATTTAAATGCATCGATATTTATTCATTTTAGAGGAAATCATAAAATAGGCAAAGTATTATTATTTTGAAAAAAAAATCCGCATCGTGACAAATAAATGATGTTTGGTATTTAATTTATTCAATCACTGATATTAAAAGAGCAAAGTATGAATCTTTTTAGTTCAGATGGTTTACTTATCATAGTTATAAGAAATCCTTATACGTAACGATTGAAAAATTTCGATTAATGATTTACAGAAAACAATTCTTTTTTACTTAAAAAATGTATATTTAAAGCAACAAAGAAAACGTTCTGATATAATATGTTACGAAAAACAAAGCATATTCATTATTTTAACAATAATTATTTTCTTAGAGCTAAAAATAATACAAAGGGTTTGTGTGTATGTGTGGTATTTTCATTTGCCAATGAATCGTTATATACTGGTAGCTAAAGTATAGTCCATAAAACTATAATCTATCGTGTTATCCAGAAAAAAAACAGATTATACAGTGTTGTCATTACATAATTAATCTAGTAATGAATAACGGAAAAAATATTGCAACATCAAGTTTGACCTTGGCCACTGAGCGTTAAACAGAGGGGAAAAAAATAATAATAATGATTCTCGCGCATGCGCAAAGCCTTTAGAATGTCTTTAAATTAGGAGAAAAAATTTAATACAAGTATGAAAAGATCGACCAGCGGGTTTCTGCGAGGCGTACACCCTCCTTCGTTTTGACCACGCACGGTAGTGCTGCAGTTATAGTCTTGAGTGTAGCGGGAGCTCTGCGCACTCTGCCACAAGCGCAGTTAACCAATGTTTGGTGTAAAATCGCGTATTTATATTATTTTAAAAATCATTACCTTCATTTTAAGAGCATAATTTTTACGTTAATGCTCTCAAACATCACCAGCTATTTGCAAAAATAACGTACTTTCAAATAAAAAATGTACAAATTACTACTTTTTAATTTATTTCTCAGAAAAACATAAGTTTACGAAAATCACAAAATGTTTTTTAAAATCCGTAATTTTGAAGCAATTTTTTCAATATTCGTATATGTTACGGATAATATTACTGTACACACGGAAAAAAGGTTTTGTGAGATTATCTTCATAAATGACGAAGTTATTCAATGTTTAGTAAAAATTAAGACTACTTTTTAAAAATTCTTTAAAAAAAAAGTTTTGGAAATTTTATTTTTTAAATAAATGGATCTAAAAGAGAAAGGCTTGAAGTTAATTAGGGTAGAATATCGATTTAATAACACGAAAAGTAATTCATACCCAACGATTTAGAAATAATTCTCATAAAAACGCATCTGTTTTAACACTATTTTAAAAAATTCGAAAAAAATAGAAAATATCGTTATTTTACAAAAACAATTATACCGTGTCGTGGCGAATTAAATGATCTTTCCGATTCTGTAATTATTTTTTGTCTAATTTCGACAATGCAGCAAGTGAATTCAATCATTGAAGAAGAGAGAATTAATTTACGGGTGGGAAAAATAAGCAGAAATGAACAAAATCGAATTGTTGAAAAAGATAGAAATTACTTTGAATGATTAAAAATCAGAAAAAAAACTTTCTAAAGGCAAAAAAAAAAAAAAAAAAAAAAAAAAAAAAAAAAAAAAAAAAAATGAAAAGTACATTAAAATAACAGAGGATCATGTTAAAACAAGTATTTATCAGTAAAATTAATTTACGTGGGAAAAATTATCAGAAATGAAAAAAAAAGAGATCATCCACGATTCGAACTCGCAAAGACACGATCTGTTTTACGGTGTAAATGAGAGAAGCGAAGCTCTACCGACTGTGCTATTGAGACACGTAGCGAGAAATGAAAATAGGCAGTAATAATGAATGGGAGGACGAAAAAGTAATTTTTTCACTTGCATTTTTTTTTTTTTTTACTTGCCAAATTTACTGATTTCCCTTTAAAACCCGTAATTTTGAAGCAATTTTTTCAATCTTCGTATATGTTACGGATAATATTACTGTAAACACGGAAAAAGGGTTTTGTGAGATTATCTTCATAAATGACGAAGTTATTGAATGTGAAGTAAAAATTAAGATTACTTTTTAAAAATTCTATAAAAAAAAAAGTTTTGAGAATTTTATTTTTTAAATGAATGGATCTAAAAGAGAAAGGCTTGAAGTTAATTAGTGTAGAATATCGATTTAATAACACGAAAAGTAATTCATACCCAACGATTTAGAAATAATTTTCATAAAAACGCATCAGTTTTAACACTATTTTAAAAAATTCGAAAAAAAATAGAAAATATCGTTATTTTACAAAAAAAATTACACCGTGTCGTGGCGAAATAAATAATCTTTCCGATTCTGTAATTATTTTTTGTCTAATTTCGACACCGAAAATCGGATGACAATTTTAATATGGTGGAAAACGTAAGATTACCGCTCGGCCGAAACGGAAGGGAAGTTCCGCCAAGTAAACAACCGGCAGGAGTAAAACAATTCGGCGTTTTAAGGTTTTTAATTAATATCTTTTTAACTAATTACAATATCGGAATATAAATAGGCAATACGGCTTCCCCGGAAAATTCCCAATCTTTTGGTACCTTCCGCGACTTTCTGCGTGGTGCTGTTCGTGAGAAGATAGACGCACATAGATAGATACATACATAGATACGTTTGTTTACCTTCGAATTTTAATAGTGTAGATGTTTCCATAAATATTGATTGTAAAAAAAAATTGGGGTATTGTTTATTTTCTGCAACAAGGGAAATTGGAAAAAAATGGGAAATTGTACTAAAGCATTTATATATAAATATCACTTTTGAACAATTATGTGGCACTCGTTGGGAAACCAAAACAGATTTCATTTAAGCAGTGTATATAATGTTTTAACGGAATGTATTTTGGTGAGCTATCTACCAGTAATGCCCCAGAAAAATATATTCTTCTTAGTAACGCTAATACAGCGATATCCGAATATATTGAATTGAGTATAAGAAATAACATTTATTTTACATTTAATAGTATGTTTTGCAATATTGTCCAATGCTAACATTAATAATAAACTATTTCCAGTAAAAATAATTGTTCTTTTAATTTAATCAATAAAATAAAAACTGAAATCCAAAATTTAAGAACAAAAAATGTAACATATTTTTAGATGAAGCATAAGTACACGCATGTCATTTGAATATATCAGAAAATTTTACAGTAAAATGAATTCACAGAAAGAAAAAGATTACACTCTGAAATGGCAGAAGATGAAGTTATAGGAAACTCAATACACGAATTTAGATGTTATTTTTTAACACTGTAATTGAAAGTATTGCTGTGTTTAGCCAAAACTGGCTCTTGTGTCACTAAATTCCACAATCATTTGTACACTGATTCTGTTGCTGCACAAATAGAAGATAGATTTAAAAATTTACCAAATAATATTTCTGATTTCAAATGAATCATTATTATAAAAACCTTAAATAAACATGAATTAGAAAAATGTTCCAAAAATTTAGTTAAGTTTTATTACAAAGATGTGTGAAAACCTAATTCAGGAGATTGGTTTGCAACAGGATAGGATTTTGAATGAACGGGATGTAAGTAGCGCACAAGGCATTGCAATACATTCTAAATAATAATTATAATGGGTTATTTCTAAATGCATTAACTATGTAAACACTTTATTTTACAGAGCCCTTTTTCAGCAAATTAAAATTAATAAAGAATTATCTTCGGTCAGGAATGTGCACATAATGCTTAAATGCACTTTCTATATTAAGCATTGGAAAAAAATTGCAAAGAGAATTGTGAATTTTCTGAAGTAGTTGATGTATTAAAAACAAACCCATTGAATACATCAGTAAGTAATATATTTCCTTAATAAGTTTTTAATTAAAAAAAATTAGGGTCCCAAATGATTTTTGCACTTGAACCCCTTTCTTGAGAAGGTGGTTCTGCTAAATTTATCCATTACTAAGATAATCTGCATAAAAATTTGTATTTCTGAATACAATGCATTAATAGACAATTTGTTACTTTAAATGCAATTCTAACCCAATAAATATTTTTTTATAATTACTAACAATTATTAATTTCAATTTAAATAGATTTAACAATTTTTAAATTTTTAGCAATTTAATTCATTAAAAAGAAAAATTTAACTTGGGTAGAGAAAATTTTATATTACACATTTTCTTTTAGTTACACCACAAAACAGGTGTTTATAAAATGAACATGTAGTTACAGAAAGATTTCTATAAATTCCTTCAAGAACTACAGTAAGCATATTTTACATGAATTGGCAGACTCTGTATTTAATACTTCACACAAGCATTAAAAGAACTAATTTTACTATTTTATTGGCATAGAGACTCCCTTGCAATTATATGAATATATTTACAAGAACCATTCTTATAATAATTCAGAATAACTGGAATAAAGCAACAATGTAGATGATTTAGTGATATATATGATCTGTAAACTAACTGCACTGGTTTCAAATTACATTTTAATGCTATACATAATATTTTAATCTACACATTCAAGAAATGTAATAAATGAAGAAAAAAAATTTCCTTACATTATAAAGAAAATAAGATGATTCACATTGAATATGAAGCCAACAGGGAATGAATATGAAGCCAACTTTTTATGAAATTGAACTTAAAGAAGTATATTTGAACAGATGGCACAAAATAAACTAATTTTTGTGATGTAACTGTTTCAATGCATGTGCTTAAAAACACACATTACATTATAAATGTCCAATAATGAAGTATGCATGAAATACATTCAAAAATCTTATTTTATTCTATGTATTCAACCAATTAATATTAATATGTAACAAAAATATTAAACTCGAAAATAAGTTTTTATTAATTAAATCAAAGTTTCAAATGCAAACACAAAGAAAAGTATAGGAAAAACAGAACTGAACAAAATTTTGTTTAAAAAAAAGTGTTAGACTAGAGAAAAAAAAAATGGTGCGTGGTATGCCATGCGATAGAAGTGAAACTTCTTGGTACATTCACTTCTCCAGGAGCAATACAAAGATAATTCTCTTAATTCCATAACAACGTCTGTTGCTGGGCTGTAAGGCTCTCTTCAATAATTATATTTTCACTGATTTCATCTTGAAGAACTTGAGATGCACTCTGTTTGAAATTGAAGAAACTATCATCGATTGTAACATCATACATTCTGTACAGTGGAGTAGCTACTAAATATTGCAACCATGTTTTGATGTTTCTTTTAGTAACCAAACCCATCAGATAACTAGTTCTATGAATTTTCCTCCGTTTGATGTGAACATTGACACAGTAATCATCATCAACATTCTGTGGCAGTCGATTGAATATTGTATTCACGGATACTGGAACAATGATTATTTGCCCTAATATTCCAAACTGACCGTGTACATGTCTCAATCGCCTAATTTGCATGAAAGGTATTCGTGGAGAAATGAGTCTTTCTGATACCATATCCAAAGTAGGAAGATGTGGTTGAATTTCTGGGTATACAAAACCATTATATTTTGATAAATTTGGTATACTTTTCCTATTTAAACTTTGTCGGCAACTGTAGAACGCTTTAACGTCTTCTAAATTAATTCCCGGTAAAATATTTTGTAAAATATTTTTATGCTCAGCAACAGACGTTTTCAAATAATCTCTAAACCATAATCTATCACAAATCGAACACCCGTGACCGAAAGGATTATCAACGAATCGCTTTTGGAAATCTTTGTGAGCATTTTTATGGGATTCATAGTCTTTGTAATGTAAGATAGAATTTACTATCCATTCACATGCATCAGTTCCAACATATACTAGACTTCTTGACTGCACAGGTTGACTCACAAAGTCCGTATTAATCAGTGTTGGCATTAGATGAGTCTCAATAGCATTCCCATCATCAGTCATTAAACTCGGCATTAAGAGAATATTTTGCAATGTTTTTTTCCGTGCTCGATATTCTCTCATGTACTCTGATCGAGATTTGGCAGTAGCGCTTGATGAATTTGCACTATTTTTCTGTTTTTTTTTTATCACTTTTTCGACTGAACTTTCTGCTAGTTTTTCTTTCACGAAACTTTTCCTCTTTGTGCATTTGATTTAGGCATTCTGATTAGAATCAATAATAATTCAATGCAAATGAAAATTTAAAAAACAAATTAGCTGCCGAAAACATCTCCATGTCGCCAACAATCTAAGGAAATATTTTAAAAAGGCACGCTTTTGCTGCAAGAGCTATTTTGGCTACACCGTAATGCAAACATTGCAACACATATAACCGTTGAAAAATGTCCCTTGGTCTGGTGAGAAAAGGGGGGGGGGAGTTGACCAATCGGAAAGCAATCATTCAACCTTTTCACGGATATGACGCAAGTCACAGGGTGTCCCCCCCATCAAGCAAAACGAATCGAAAACCCAACCACGTGAAGAACGAACGTAGAAAAGTTGCAGTTTCTTCGTTTCTACCAAAACGAATTCCTCCCCGCCACCAACTCCTGACCGCTGATGCTATTTTTAACAAAGGCGAACCCCTCTCTTTTTTCACTCTGTTTACTCCCTCTCATAGGTTCACTAGCTGACTGAAGAAGAAGCCTAGATGCCTCTAGGCTGGTTCTGAGGAAAATAATATATTCCACACCCTGCTGTATTTTCCTCCCGCTCGCTGTTTCCTCACCATTGCGACGATTTGGGGGAGATGGCGGGGGAAATCATTACTTCCATTCGTTTTCTCCCTGTTACGCAAAACTGGGCAAATTTTCCATTCACTCGTGAGCATAGAAGTTTAACTTCAATAACTAGTTGATTTTGTAACTCAATTATGGTGTCTTAATAAGAATATAGAAATTAGTCTTATGTATGCACATTCATTCAGAACGCATTAAAAAATGAAATTGTCACCTACAGAAATAAATGTAATTGATAAAAAGAAATATGAACCAATCTTTGTTATTTCTGTGAAAGACACAGAGCAGTAAACATAATTGAAATTCTTAATTAAATGGTAATGAACTATTTCATATTTTAGAAAATAATTTAATACCAATCAACTGACAAACAAAAAAATTCAATGAATAAAATATATTCCAACTTTGTTTATAAAATCAAATTGCATACAAATATTGCATAAATTAATGTTTATTAATGAGGCAAACAAATTGAAACACAAATCAAAATTTTTTTAGCTCTGATCTATTATCTTTTTATTCAATAACAGCTTTGCAGAAGACACAATTCTTGATTAATTTCATAATTAATTTCCAGAAGGGCACATTATATCATTACCATAACAAATGTAAAATATTATAAGCAAAACAAATGTATATAAAAAACATTGGACCCAAAATAAGCACTAAATTGCATGATATAAGGATTCTATTTTAAAGTTTCTTATAAAAAAATACTTATTTTTATATTTAAACATAACCAATATGTGACAGTTTTTCTTTCCCTTTGAAATTATATATGTAGTGCATATTTTACAATTTTATTTAGAAGTGGGACTATTTCTACACAAGAAACTAGTGCACTGTTAAGAATAAAGCTGAATCAAACAGAAATTTTTTAAATGCAAGATTTGCAACACAAAGTGCTAAGTTATTAGATCATTATTGCTCAAAAATAAACATCAAAAGATTAATAAAACAGGAAAAGAAAAGCTGCTCTTAAAAATAATAATTAGTTGTCACACAACCGAATTAGTATGTATATTGAAAATAATAAAAAAAAATTCCAGGGAAAAGACCTGTTGATTAAAATATTTTGTACAACAAAAAATTTATAAATAAATTTTTAATAGTTATATTCAAAAATAAAAACGCATACTATTGCCAAAATAAATGAAAAATACAATCCCAGATGAAGAAATCTACAGGTATTCAGTGAAAGTTTGATTGCATGAATTAAAACAATGTAAAATTTTTAAATATATGTACAAACAGATGCATCTTACATTATATGCATATATAATTCAAGTATCAGATCTTTTGTGACTTGAGAATAACAATACACATTACATAAATTGAAATGTCAAATCATGAATAACAATGAACTATATTTTCTATGCCATACAAAAAATAATATAATGAAAATTCATTACTCATGGTTTAATTACATCTAAAAATGAGATTTTCATATTATATTCTTCTATAATCTAAAGTAAAAACTGCTAAAATTTATAAAAACAAGTAACAAGAGGAAAAATAAGATATATTTTACTAATTGGCAAAATAAGAGGAAAACCATGTAATATATAATAAATCCTATTATCTAACAACATTGATTTAGCTCTAGTAAACTGAGGCTATGCAAAACAGTAAAACAAAGCAAAGAAGGAAAAAATAAAAAAATATTCTTTTATGATAAATTATTTAAACAGATATTAATCAAAACAATATATATTAATACAAACATACATCTATCACAGGAATATTTACAAACATATATATACATACTGTTTTGTATGCAAATACCACGAAATCTACCACATGCAAAAAAGTCTCAATAAAAAAGACCTTGCAAGTATTGAATAACTCTACTTTAGAAGAGTAAGTTGTATACATAATTGGGTATTTTTGTCTCTTTTGGTAAGCAATTTTTAAGAAAAATGTATGTAAAATAAATTTAAAGAAGCATTCTTTTAAGTAATATGCCCTAAGTAACACAAGAATAAAATTGAAACTTTCATTAAAATAAAAATTAATTGAAAGCAAAATTCACATGAATATTCATAGAAAACGAAAGTGATCGATATATGCAGTTAATTAATCTATAAAACAACGCAAAACTAGAAATTATTTTCTAATACGCACTTAAGGATTACTTTAAATTCTTACAACACCTACAATGTTTTGGTATAACACTAATCCTGAAAAGAAAAAAAATAATAAATACATAAAGGAAAAAAAGCAGTTACATGATAAAAATAAACAATATATTTATGAAACATAATATGCATTACAGAAACAGTTTATGAATTTTTAAAAATATTGACGCAATTTTTAAAATGCTCCAATGACTAGTGTGTACAGCAAGTTTACTAATGGCAAGCCTAGACATGCCATTAACTATGAATAAACACATTTCATAGAAATGCAGAATTAGATATCTAAATCCTTGAATTGTACACTATCAATTGGAACAACACAGCTTTTTAAAATTTTCAACAAATCAATAATGTGATACATAACATACACACAGACAGTACAAAGTATGTCAAAGAATAATACTAAGCTATTCCGACACACTAATATCACTCTAAAATAGAATAAAATGAAAGAATTACTAATGCAGACAACCATTTCAAAGCTTTAAGTGGAGAAAACAATGATTTAGGAAATAAAAACTGGGTTGAATATGTAAATAATGTAGATCCTGATAAGCCGCTTGTACTAACTATAAATAACACTGTAATTTATTTTTAAAAAAAACTAAATCTTTTTTTTAATGTATTTTAAAAATATTATTCTACATAAATAAATTTAAAGAATTTAGGTTCAGTAGGTTCATACTATCTGTGCAAACATTCAAGAGTTCACATCTTGTCATATAAATTATTTATCGTGCAACTGTTACAAACTAGAAAAATTTCTCTTTTTCACTTTATTTCAACCATGTTTTTTTTAGCAATGGGATTGTAATTACAATTACACATGGTACACTTTCTCATAAATGAAACACACTCAATATGTTAGATCTTTTGTTTACAAATTTATAGTTTAGAAGCTAGGCTCACAAGATATTTCAGAATACATTTTTATTCCTAGTCAATTAGCTTCATTTTCAATGAACATTCTTTCAATATTTCAGTTTAAAAAATATCCATATTTTGAAACTCTAGATAACAGTCTACATCATATACTTAAGGAAGTATCCTTAAATTAAAGAGTTTAAAATTCAGAATGAACACTTTCCTTTTTGAAATAATATGAAAACAATCTGTATTATTCTTAACATGTCAATGGGCAAACACACATCATATATAAATCCATTCATATTTACAAAATCAACACCAATAAAAATCTCCAATTATAAAATATTTGAATTTCATTGTATTATATTGACTGTGTTAAAATATAATCAGGAATTTAAAAGTTTTAGTAAATAACGTCATTTTTCAGTTAAATTTTACCATGAAGAAAATCAAATATTTAAATTCAAGTAAATCTTAAAAATAATACCTTATCGAAAATAATACATATAGCAATTTAAAATATCACATAAAATAAGAGTCAAAGTTAATTCTTTATAAGAAAAGTATAAGTTCACAAATTATTAGCCCTTGTATAAACATACAAAAATGAAAAAATATCTATCAAATGTAGATGTTAATATTACATGTGATGAAAGCTTAAACTGCATATTTAATAAAACACTCTCCTGTGATGGAATTTAAGTTATCTTTCCTGGAGTTTTTCTCAATATTTAACAAATTTTATATATATATATATATACTTTTACATTTGTTTAAAATTTTATACATACTTAAATTCCCAGTACTTATTATTCAGCCATTGAATTTTCATTTTAAAGTAATATTTTAACTTAAGGGTAAGTAATTAAGCTATCAGTCATTACAAAAGTCATTGCTGGATGTAAGCGCCCATCAGGGATAAGTATTTAATAAGTCTACTAAACAGTATTTAATAAATAAATATGCTATGAAAGAGTAATTAAGTCTAGCACATCAAATTGCACTTTTCAAATATTTTTAATTATCTTCCTTTGTAATATCAACAAAAAAAAATTATCCCACAACATATAAGACTTATCATGTTTTCACTACATCAAAATTGTTTTAATTATTGATAAGTATTTTTTAAGAATATAATTAATTATTAAATGACATTTAAATAATTCTCTGCTTGTAAAAATTCTAGGAATTTCTTTCAACTATTATTAAATATTTCTGCAGTCCTTACTAATAAAAAGTACAAAGATTTACTGAGTACAAAAGTAATTAAAAAACAGTATATATAAAACTTTATACATAGATTTGGGCTTTATGTTGACATCTTTTTTATCAGATCAACCAAAAATCTTTAAAATAATTCTTTATAGCTGTCGCAATAACGGCACCATAAGATACATTTTTAACATATCTTTAACTGGTTCTATTCAAGCATCACAGAGTAATTACAACAGTTGTTCAATTTAATATGTACAAACTAGGTAAAAAATCTTAATCCACAAACTGCTAAAAATTTTTCAATAAATAATTCAGAGTCCAAGACGGCAATATGGGCAGCACGGCCTATCAGAGAATTGGCACTACTAGGCAGAGCATGATGGACATCATACCTAAGGAGGGCAATATCTGGATTTTGGATGATTGGCTGCATTAGGTTGGTTACCATTTCTCGATAAACCACACCTAAAAAAAATTTATTAAAAACCTTTAAATATATTGTTATGTTGTTGCTACTTATGCCACCTGATTGACAGTTCCAGCAGATCAAGGTCCACAAAATTTATCGCGGTTAAGGGCTAGATTTTTACGCCTGTCGTTAACTTTAAGCACCATGCAGGTGACAGTATGATTTTACCCTTTAAATGTTTAAATAACAATACAAATCCCTATAATACGTACATTTTAGAAGATACGCACACTATATCATAAAATTATTAGAAGTACACAATACCATAGATATTTGAAGGATAACTATTATATATTTAAATTTGAAATTTAACTGATTTAAAAGAATCAAGGTAAATTTCAAATACTTTCTGTTAAACCGCTAATTAATACATACAAAAAATACAATAATATATGCTAACTCTTTAGAAGATATTTCTAAGAATAAGATGGCCAAGAATATTATAACTTAATTACAATCAGGAAAAACTTTAGCAAACCTTATCAGAAATTTAAAAAATAAACTTTCAATTGAAAATAAAATGTTTAAACTGGTAATCTTTTGACAAATTACCTCTTTTTAACTGAAGATATTGCACAAATATTAATGCTATATTTTCGGTAACACCTGGATTTTTAAGAAATGATAAAAAAATTTTATAAGCATTGAACTTCTAATTTATTTAAAGAAAACTTGTTTAAATTTTAATAAATACATTAAGAGAATGTATGTGTTTTAAGATTAAATCCCCACCCCCCCCCCCCGAAAAAAAAGAAAGTGCATATCCCTTAAAGGAGTGAGCTTTCCCTTATATAACTCCTGAAATTTAAATTAATTTTTCAGTTATCAAACAGTTAAAGAATATGCAGTCTAATAATGGAGTGTTAACAGAATGTCAAAATATGAAACAAAATTTCATACCTTGTAAGGACGTATCTTTGAGGGCGGTCTTACAAAGTTCAATTCGAGCAGAATGGAGAGGTACATATCGATCTTGAGATGATCCAAATAACAAGATATTGCGAAAATATTCAAGGCCTATGAATGAAAAATATAAGAATTGGTGCGCCATAGAAGCTGGGCACATTAGAAAAAAAACTTTCATAATGTTAACTTACCAGACTTTTGACTTAACTTATACAAAAAAGTTTGCCTCAAATCTGAAGAATCTTTCATTGATAACTGCAACAAAGATCCAGACTTCTTCCACTTTTGCATAAACCACATACCTAAAAATATTTTTCACAGAACAATTAAATGGTCAACACTTCATATAAGTTTTACTTTTATTGTACGAAAAAAGTTTAATGACAAAGAACATACCCATATTTACCAAACCGCTACTATTATAAAGTGTTCCTAGATGAGGACCAGACAAGGACAAAAATGTGTGTAATTTACTTAAGTAAGGCTTCATCTCAGGCCGTGTAAGAGCAGAACGTATAATAATATTTCCCAGAGAATGCCCAATGAAACTAAAATGAGAATTTCGATAGCATAATTCATGAAATATAACAAATTTAATAGTACTTTAAAAATGTAAAATATGGGACAACAATTGCAATAGTAAATAATCAAAAACAAAAAATTATAACACAACTAAGTAAAGGAACAATTTAAGTAAAACTAACTTAATTTTCTTCCTTGAATCTAGAACTACATTTTTGTAATACTCTGAGTTTTTAAAAACATTTGATTAAAAACTTTTACCACTTCAGTAATAAAAAATAAATATTTGAAGCATCTCTTTAGAGAAAATAACATGCTACAATTAGCGAAGAATGAAAAGAGAAAAAGTACATTTTATATGGTTTCATAAAAATATAAACATATTTGATTTATAATAAAAAAATTTTAGAACTTTTTTTGAAAACTAATAAAAATGAAAAACACAAAATATAATATTAAATGATACAAAGTGAATAAAGCTAAAAATTACTTTGAAAACTTATTATCTGTAAACATGTACAATGGCATACACAAACACAAATCCAGATAAATACTTTTTCAATAGATTTAAATATTTAAGATAGTAATGAGTCAATAAAGTGAAATATAGTGATTTGCCCTTGCAACCTGAATTAATGCTATGAACATGAAACATTGAATAAATATTTATTACACTAAAATGTGGCCTTCATAAGCCCAATATTATGAGCCAGCTAACATTAACATAACAAGAGAAACATGATTTAAGATTTTAAAAAAAATAAACTTATAATACAACATCACATATCTCTAAGAATCATTTATCCAACTAATATGGGATATGATTTCCCTAAACAGATTTCGAGTAGGCTTTCTGGTAGAGTATGAGTTCGTAAATAGTAGCTTCTCACCATAAACAGTAGCATTAAAATAGAGAGAAACTGATCGTTTAGTAATCTCGCACTTACAAACAATAAAAGGACCAACATCAAAAAACCCTGTAGTTTTAAGCAATTGTCAAGAGATGAAGTCAAAATCTGAACTCTCCTATGTTCTCCACCACACCAAGGAGAGGACTTAGAAACAAGGCAGACAATGTAGACCAACACTGCAAAAACAGAAGTCTTTAGAGAAAGAATTTGATCCTGAATTGAAATGAATTATTAAGGGCCCTGAGTTTGCACCAAGACTACTCAATCATCATAGCTGCAGTGAGGATTTGAAAAATTAAAGGATCCTAGGCAGAGTTTGGCAACAAGTATTGTTTCACTCCAGAACTTGAAAATATGCATAATGCGAATTAGCTCAACATTACTGCTTGCAATAATTTAAAATTTTTTAAAAAAACAAACATCAATCAACTCATCTTTTCATTTTTCTTTAGTAATTGCTTATAAAAAGAAAAATGTCTCCTAAGGCTCCTCAAAATTATATGTAAAGTTTCCAGTATCTCATTCAAATAGCACTGCTACCATAGTACCTACATGGGAAAAAACATGTAGTGACTTAAAACTAACAAGACTGTCCCCGGAGGCGGAGTAAGGTAGTAGGAGGCCCCTGGCAGTAAAAGGTTTGAGGCCCATGGCTAGAGAGTTGAAGCACTAAAATAGTGAAAACAGTCGCTTACTTTAAATTCTCAAAATATAACGTAGTGCTAACAATAAAACTCAATGGCTAAAAAAAAAAAAATCTTAATGGTATATAAAAAAAAATTAAAAATCTTATTGAGAGCATACAGTTTTGCAACACAAGATTTCTCTTTGGCAAGATCATTTGTTTTGACCCTATCTATTTTGTCAAAACATTTTGTTCTGTATATAATATGGCCATGTTGCTCAACTTGTTTCTTCTCCCATAGTACTTCTTAAATTATTTTAACACATTTTAAAACTGAAAAAGATCTTTCACCTGATGCATTCGATATCGGTATTATTAAAAATATTTTCAAACGTATTTTTACATTAGGATTCCTCTTGCAACTCGATACATTTCTAGTGGGGGTTTTCATTGTATCTTTGCCTCTTTTCATTTCTTATTCCAATTCATATCGTCAAAATTAAAGGACTTAATATCGTCATTGTAAGTTTCCTTTAATTTTTGGGTAGCTTTCTTTATATATATAATTTCAAGTAAAAATCTCTCTTCAAAAATGCCATAAACAGTTTGATAAAACTCAACTATAACAGTTCTAAATAGTTTGATATAAATCTCAACTCTTCGGAACAGGTTTGCTCTTGCCCTATCGCATACAGCATAAAAATTCACTGTGAATTTTCCCCTTCCAACAAAAATTTATAACCGACTTCTAAACTTTCACCAAATATAAATTTTTCTCTTCTTACCTACGAGCTTGTCCAGCTTCCTCTTCAAAAGAGAGCCCTTATAAATCAGTTGCTCTTTGTTCCATTTTCCATATTCATTTCTGAAATTGTGAATATATTTTTCTAGAGAGTTTAGTAAGCTAGAGAGATCCTTTTAATCATTCACACTCAACTTATTGCAAGTAGCATTTATTTTCTGGAGTGTGGTATCCCCAATCAGGGTCACTAGAGAAGTTTAATAATTTCCCATCTCTATATTTCAAAAGGGAAGTAGCCTCTAGTATTGTGGTCTTTTTTTGCCATTTGTATCACGGATTTCAACAAAGACTGCTTTTATTAATTTGTCTTGCTATTAAGGCCTAAATTCAAATAATTTGTAGTAGTTTGCTTTGAACTAGAAATATCTTTTATCACATAACTTCGTTTTATTTCATTAGTAAAATACACTGATGGAAATAAAAATATCCTCACAAAGAAGGATTTGCGCTATATCGACGGAATTTGGTAGGCATGTTTATACATCTGAAAGATGATTTTGATTAAAATTTTTTGATAGGTGCATAAAAGCCTTATCACGCGTATACTTATTTAGAGCAATTTTTCTTTGAATCAACCCTTTGAAGTGACTTTTGTCCAGTTGCCATAGCCCTGAAAAGTCAGGTTTTTGGCCCAAAGCCCTACTTGGTGTCAGTCAGGCTATGGGGCCCTATAATCCTGGCTCACACCCGCGATGCAGGAGTTGAAGGGTGTAAGTTACGCCACAGCAGTGGTGGCTGTATATTGATTAGAAGAAGACCAGATCAGCGCCTGCAAACAATCTTTCTGCTGCCGAGATACACTGGGTCTGCACCTACAATAATGGTCTGGCGCAAGAACTTTTTTTTATTGTAGGAGCAGGATTGTGTTAACCAACCGATAGACATGCAATTGCATCCCCCAAACTGATAACTGGTACCTGTGCGATATATGGTATGCACGTTTACATGTTTGCTTTTAAAATCATTGCAGTTAGACCGGTTTTTAAAATATCATCATTTCACATTTGAAATGGCTTTACTAACGCTTACATTAACCCTGTGATCATCTTTAAACTTTAATTAACTAAATATGTTAGCTATACAAATGTATTGCCGAAATTTCATTAGTCGATAATGTTTTATTCTTGGTAATGTAAGTTTTTTCTATCAATGTAAAAAGTACCCGAGAAATGTACTGTGAACTAAAAACGAACTTGTTTGACTTGAATAATATTCGTTTGTTCAAAAAAAAAAAAAAAAATATTGGATGCGGAAAATTTGTATAGATTGCAACACAGATATTCGGAAAAAAGATGGCTAGGGCTACTACATGACTGAAATACGGCGAAATCATCTGGGTTGCAAAATCGGTTCAAGATCTTTTTGTTGAACATTTAATTTATAAATGGAATCCGCAAAGCTTAAGGCCCCTGGCGGCCGCCACCCACTTAATCCGCCTCTGACTGTCCCTTTTTATAATTACGAGTCCTGGTGTCCCCGAAATGAACTCTGAGACGTAAAATTGTCCCGTTTTCGGAGACCACACAAAAATGTTAGTAGTCAAGCCGACGTCGTCGGTCGACGCGAAGATAGGCGAGAGTGCCCGAGAGGTCATCGCTCGCGCTTTGTTGACTATTAGTTTGACAGATTTTTCTTTCGCCCATTTCTCCCCATTTGTTTTGTTGCTGTTTGATGCTCGTGTAGTAAATAAATTAAACTTCTTTTATTTTGGAATCGTAAGTTAAAATGCCAAAACGCAAGTGTTCGTTCAATGTTAGCTTACAAGCAAAATATCCATTTATCAAGCAAATAAATATTTCCTCAGATGTTAGATACAAAAAGAGTTTAGTGTTTCCCACAGTGGTGCTGGTGACAACAAAGTACCCCTGCCCCAAAAAATAACATTTGAGAAGAGTAATAAAAATATAATACTGGAATTAACTACATTGTTTAATAAAAACTAATTTTATTCAGATATATAACATAAGTAACCTGAAAATTAACTCAGTGGAGCATTCAGAGAATTTGAAAATTAATTAATATATTCAGTTACATAATTTCTTTTTACAATTCCTTTCCTTGGATTACACTCTTGATTTATTAAGTCATTTTCTCTATTAAGATCTTATTGAGCCACACAACAAAAAATTCAGAACTTTTAGGGCACTGATATACAAATTTACTTCTATAGGAGACATAAATAGCTTTTTTATACGTACCTAATTTTTACAGGTTTAAGCCCATAAACTTCAATGTAATAGCTTACTTCTGAAACTAAACGATCAGTCATAGTATCAAAATCATCAAATGTTTCGCCCTAATACAAATTTGAAAAATTACTATCATTACAGTTAAACTCATAACAGAAAATAAAACAGTTAATAAGGTAAAAACGTTTAGAAAAAACCTTGATACCTGATTTCTTTCTGACATTAGAAATTCAAAATTAACAGTAGGTAATCCCAATTCCAGATAAGTTCTGACCAGTCTTAAATCTGCACTATTTCCTAAAATACGTATCAGAATTATATAGGTATTATGCAATAGGCAATTCACAAAAATTTACATTAGGGAATACACCAGACTTAGCATGCTTAAATTTAAGTATTGAGAGACTCATTTATAATATTGAACATTATCTTTATGCAAATCTTAAAATATATTTCCTCAAAAAGAATTTTTATTGTTCAATATCTGAAGTGACCAGGCTCATGAAATTCCTTCTATACAGAGTCTTGCAAACATATACAGCCCTAAAGTTATTCCACTGCATTATTTTAAAATTAAACACTGCTAAAATCTTCAAATCAGTTATATTTTGAAAAAAGAAATTAATAATGATAATAAAAAGTTTGTATTGATTTTATCACACAATAGCAAATTCACAGAAAGATTTGTCTTCTTGTATGAAGTTAAGAATTGTGAATACTTTGACATTTTAGGAGTACACTAAATTTGATTTATAAAGCAATTGCGAATAATTTTATGAATGTATTTAACAAATTATTTAGCTAAAACTAAATAATGTATTCATTTGTAACAAAAAATTTTATCTAAACTTTAAATATAAGACTTCATGGAATGTTTTCTATTATTTTGTTTAAAAATGAAGAACGTTGAAATAAATATTTACTTATATTGACCACTGTTTACCCTAAGAAATTAACAATTAACACAAATATTTTACATCTGTTGATACAAAAACTTGACATGAACTTGAAATTATGGAGAAAAATGTCATATTAAATCTATTTAATGCAAGTTCCTTTTTCCAAAATGATAAGGATAATGTTAGTGAGTACCACTTTTCAATCCTCATTATGCTAGAGTGAGGATTCTTAGCATCTAAACATATGTATAACATTCCCGATTATTAAAAACTATGATAAAACGGCATTGCTTAATTATGAAAGCTTATTTTCGAATTATCTCAGATTCTCCAACTCAATTATAGCTGATTTATAGATTTAGAACAAAAAATGCATAAATTGGCAGATATCTTTTTTTTTCTTTCCAAAATAGGCACACAAGAACATTTCTAGCCTCTAGAAATATTTCAATAGATTAATATATATATTCCCCTATTATGAATAATTTTAATCCAATATTCTTTTTGGGCAGATCATTTATCTAATAAATGGCTGAACAGTACGGCCACAGAAGTAGCAATCATTAAAAAAGTATACAAATATCAGTCAAGTGGAACAAAATAGGAAAAATGCAGTATTTCAAAAGGGATATATTTATTAGTTCACAATCAAATACAAGTAAAAGGTACATTATGAAAACATATAGAAACAAAAAATAAGTAAAAGATTTTCAAAGATTAAAAATTTGAATCTAAATTAAAGTTTCCATAAAAATTTAATTTTAAATGCATCAGCCAATTTGTTTTTCTCTCCTTCCCCATCCATTTTTTTTATAAAGGGAACTCATCTACTTCAACGAAATATAGCTAATAGAGTTACACAGTAAAGATTTAGATAAATCAGTTTCTCAATTTCTTAATTAGATATGAATAGAAAAAAATATAATCACTACACAGTTTTCAAAAACCAAACATCAATACCAAAAAAACATAAATTTAGCACAATTTTAATGAAATGTGTGTTCACTAACAAAAAGAAACACACTATACAGCAATAAGTACACAAAAGAATAATAATTGTTTACCATCTAGACCATGAACACACACTACCAGATGCATGCCTTCAGGACTAAAAGCTCTAAGGTCACTGTCACATTGAAAATACGGAACATCAGAAGCAAGGCTGGGAAAGTCACTAAAAAAAAATTATTAACATTAGAAAACTGAAAAAAAGATAGCTATCTTCAACATAGATACATTTATTAATATAATGTAAAAGTAATAATGCACATAAATTTATGGAAATTTTTTTAATGAATTAACCAAAACCTTAAACAAATTTTCATTTATCTTAAGAAAATTCACACAAATTAAAATTTCCAGTTTTATAACTTCATAATTGATTGAATAACTACAACTAAAAAACTCAGAAACTGAAAGAAAAAACAACATAATATTAAAAGCACAAAAACATAAGAAAAAGTGATACAAACAGTCAAAATGCCTCAATATAAAAAAAATCAATTTAAATATTTGATTTAGTCATGTTATAAAAATATATTACCACTACTTATTATTTAAGGGCCTATCACATTTTATGGAACAAAGTAATAAAAAAAAACCCCTGTTTAAACATCTTTATGGACAGAATGTTTTCCTCAATAATCCCTGAAATATATATATATATATACACCGAAAAAACCTTGACTAATAGATGCATCCTTTGGATTCATTTATTATGCTTTTAAGCGATATATGAGTATATATGATATGAGGTGATATAATATATGAGTAACTTTCTAAAAATATATGTGCTGGCACACATCCTTTTAAAAATTTTCTGCAAATATACTGATCAGTGGTGCACAAAAGATTTTTTCAAAGAGGAGGGGGTCCAGGGTCGAATGTCCACCAGTTTCATACCACACCCCAATACGCTGCCAAACACATTCTTTGGGTTTTGTTGATTGTTGAGAACAAATAACAGTAAAAAATAAATTATTGAATAAATAATTAGCATTAATCATTAACAAATGCTTAATTAAATTTTACATACATAGGATTATAATCAATCAAATAAAAAAATCAAAGGCAATGGGGGGGGGGGGAGGGGGTTCAGACCTGGGACCCCTTTGTTTGTGATGCTGATACTGATATGGTGCAAATTTCATTTACTTATTTTCAGATTGCTTTTGTCATTTATGACAAAAGACATATGGTACAAAAAAAAAACACTTTTTGCTCAAGATTTTAACAAAAGATTCTCAGATCCCAATTCTTTTTCTTCTGATCATTCCACCACAATAGAGATGCTAAAACCATTTAAAGTGAAACCTATTGTTTTCAGAATATAAATTTTTTCTCTTGCCTCTCAAAACATTTTCGAATAACTACTGTGATTCATTTTCATTATTTCCATTAAAATTTAACAGTCTATTTCTTTTTACGGCTCACGTTGACACGCCACCATGAAAACCCAAGCGTAATGTTAATCTTATGGAGTTTCTTATAATTCTATTTACGTCTAAGGTATTGCTTTTAATTGTATGAAACAAAATGCATCCTAAAGATAAAAAAAAAATTAATGCTTCTCTTAATTTAAATTTTTGAAAAAAAATTTCTAAATATTATAAAGTATTTATTAAAAATTTACATTGAGTGCGTTAAAACGATCATAAAAATATTTTCAATTATTGGATAAAAAAAGTAAAAACGTGGAATACCTTTATTTTTTATGCTCTTTCAAACGCATATACTTTAAAATTTTTAAACTAATTTATTTATGAGTAATTAAAAAGTCAGTATTGCATATTTGGAATAAGGGGAAAGTAAACTTGTAACTCCCCCTTCTTGCGGAAGGATACATGAAATTTTTCCTGCGTTCCCTTGGTGAAAGGTGGTAATTTATGACTCTTTGGTGGATTGTGTAACAGAGATGTCCCCCCCCCCCAAAATGGGTCTTGTTTTCTAAGAATCTATAGCACATTCAAGATACTATTTACAATTACATCATTCTTTTTGAGTTTGAGTCTGTGCTTGAAAAATAACTACAAATACATTTTGTACAAAAAGCTATCCTCTGTTTTTTATTCTACCTTTCTTAAAATTATTTATACATACTAAATAAGCTATATTTCATTAATAATTAAAATGAACAATTAATATTTATTAAATGCATCTTGAATAGTCAGGATAAAGTGAATCAGTTTTCGCATTCTTTTCTTACATATCTCCAAAATCGAAATTCGTGTTTTTTTTTCCAAGTTTAAGTTATTTGAATATCAGCTGTTTTAAAACTTATTTTGCACAGTTTATTTCAGTTATTAAATAAAATGGATCATCGTTGCAGCTTCAAAAAAAGATTATTTCTTTCGGCTAAGCGAAAAAAGAATATAGGACAGAATTTCAGGAATTGGAAAGAAAAGTGTGTATTTCTTTTTTCTAAATTCTTGTTCCGCTGTTCATTTCAAATATTGTGAAAGTTTCCACATAATAAATGGATTTATTGATCATCACATTTTAAATAAGATTCAAATATTCCGAAGATGAAATACCATTGATCTATATGACGTTAATTTAAAATAAATATGAAAGTTTTCCATAATTTTAAGAATATTTTTAGTAACATTAATAGTTTCTTCTTAAAACATTTCAATCAATTTATTTACTATTGCTACTGATGTTTTTATTCCATTTTTATTTCCTTCACTGAAAAATCAACTTACAAATAACATTGCAGAAATTTTTTTAAAAATTTCTGTCTGGAAAGCAGTATCTACATTTTGCATTTTCATTTATACATGTGTTTCATATATTATTCAAAATAACTCATCAATGCTTTTTTTTTTTCAAAATGAATTCTAAGTGAATGTGCTATGAAGAATGCACCACTGCAAGTACAAATACAGGCAAATGGTTCCAAAATTTTAAAGTTCAAGCCCAGCACCACTAAAGACCCACCATGTAGGGGAGCGATGCTCGTTGAATCTGTCGAGAGCTCAAAGGTCCTTCCTTTGGTGTGGTAGGAGTAGAGGTGCTATCTCAGGTGTCGTCCTCGTCACTTGATCATGGTTCAAAATTACGAGGTTCATTACCAAAAGCTCTCGTGTGGCTGAAAAGTGTGATGTTAATATTCACTCACTCACTCCACAATTTTAATGTTTGACATCTCAGGAATTAGAGATTTCCACCAAAAATCCTGGAAAATTCTGATTGGAATGGGGTTGCACGAAAACACTTTCTACTTCTAGGGGTTTCACAAAAGCACCTTCAAGTTCAAGGGGTTCCATGAGTTGAAAAGTTTGAAGACCACTGCTCTAGAACAATGTATGTTATTTGCAACAAACTCCCTAATTCTAAGCCAAGTGTGGCCAACCCGCGGCCTTGAATAATTTTGCGACCCTCGAGATTCATTACAAAATACAATTATTTTGTACAATATTTTTTTTTAATGTAGTGTTTTGTAACAAATATATTCCAAAACTGTTTCTATTTTATTACGTTTCTTTTGTTTTAATACATTCTTAGAAGTATGCAGTATTGCAGCGCAGCATCATATTCGATTCCTGTAACTCCATTGCATTGTCTATTGCTAGAGTTAGACATATTTGATCATTGCATTATTATTATTAAATTATCTATGCTTGCATAGATGAAAAATGATGAATCAATAATTCATTTCATTTTAAAATTTAATTCCAATAAATGTTTGTGATGGGTCCAAATATAATATAAAAATATATAATTTTTGTTTGCAGCCCGCAGGATTATAATGTTTTTCCGAAGAACAAGGTCCTTTGAGCTGGCCATCGCTGTTCTAAGCCAAGATCAGATAGTGAGAATGACACTTGAGTTTACAGTTTCTTTGTATTCTTCATGACCTTTTTTGAACTTGGGAATCTCGTGTCTTTAGCCATTATGGTATCAGATCCTCCACGGTTTTAAATGCTGATTTAAATTATTTTTATTGTTATTTATAAAATATATTGCTGGTTTCTGTTTGTGATATTAAAGATATCACATTAGTGTGATAAATAAGAAAAATATTTAGTATGATTGGGGGGGGGGGAAGGTAATTGAAATCTCAAATACAAAAGCATTATAACAAAAACTATGGCAAATATAGCTTCCTTTACCACAGTTTCATTCAAATTTTTGTAACTGAATTTATATTAGAAATTCCAACACTAAAAGTGTTCTTCCAGAAAATTGTGAGGGCCCCCAAACCACTTTATCATTGGCATAGCTAGGTATCCAAAGGCTTAGGTGCAAAAAAAAAAAAAAACAATAAAGAGAATATTGGTTGAGTTTTATTAAATAAAAATATATTAGTATTTTAGATATACAAAGTTACTTTCACATCAGCCCTGTGTCAAGCTCTGCATAACATAGGAAAGCAAATCTACATACTACTTACATGTATGCGCATGAATTTCCTTGTGAATTTAGTGATTACCCAGGTTCGATTTCACACGTGATCGACAGGAAATGATAAAAAAAAGTATGCATAAACAAGAAAATATAATACAAAATTATTATAATTATTTAAAATAAAACCACACTTTGGAAAAAACAGAGGAGGGGGGACAAAATTACATCAGTCTGTTGCAAATACCAGATTGCGAAACATTGAAACAGGAAAATAGCTTATTATGAATCATATTGTTATAAAAAATAAAATGACCAATAAGAAATAGCTTCCTGTGTAGTTTTTTTTAGATGTATGGTAAGATATTTCATGGAACTTGATGTTTATTTTCGAGTAAAGATTAGAAAAATGAAAAAATTGAAAAATAATATAAACTTTTTAATAAGTAAAATTCGTAACACTATACAAACAAAGGAAAGAATTTAGGGGAATTCCTTACAAGGTTTGAAATTACTTTCAACGGAGTTGCCCTGATTACAGCTATGTAACAATCTTTTATATTTATACCTCAATTATGGGAGAAATTATCGCAAGTTCGACTTGCTTGGTAGTGAAGGCGCGAGGGCTCCCTGAGCTCAAGGGCCCACCTAGCCCATTGGTAGTTACGTCACTGTACTTTATTAAATTTATAAAAGTTTTTTTTTTTCATGTCTTAAAACGTTTTTAAATAAAATTATTGAACTGAATCGGAAATAAAGAACTGACCTGCAATATTTCAGGAAAGAGAATAATTTTTAAATCACATTACACTATTTATTCCATTATTTTTATAAATTTTTCTTGTCATTAAACTGTTTCAAAAAGGATTTTGATGCAATTTAATATTGTGGAATATCACAGAAAACTGTTTTGAATGTACAGAAATATATATATATATATAAAGGTTTCTGCTTTATATAACTAAAACTTATATTTTTATAAAATTCAAATGAAAAACTGATGTTCCTCAGACAGAAACGAAACAGTGTAAAAAAGCAGTTTCTTTGTATAACTGGAATGTACAGGGGCAGTTGTCATGTACGTGAAAACTGCCATGGGGTGGGCAGTAAAAGAGGGGTCAGTTGTCATATAAAGTCTTACAGCTAGCTGGTTGTAAACTGGACCCTCCGAGAACAAAAATAGAAGGTGAAAGAGAGGGGGGGAGGGTTTCCTGTCTTGAGCTCTGATTGCACTTAGAATTCCTCTCTCAACTGTTGTAGAAGAGGCTTGTATAATTCTGTGACGTCATTTTCTTTCATCATGACAGCTGTCAGAACATAATCATCAGAAAATGGGATAATGTAAATGCAAATTTGGAAAAATAATAGCTTGAAAAAAATGTTTATTTCAAAGTCAAGAAAATATAGAAAATTAAGAAAAAAAGGCATATAATTTTTCTTTTATGAAGGAACTATTTACTTTCGATCATTAAGACCAGTACTCATGAGTACTTAAACTTTCCTTTTGAAACGCCCATTCCCCATTACAGAAGAGGGTGCTTTCATCGTTTTAGAGTTGGAATTTCTGTCTACAGGACCCTTAAGGATTTTCTCATAAATTTCAAACTTTCACATTCTGAATTTACTTTTTAATTTTCTTTTTGGCATACATATTTTTACTATGGTATACAGTCTTTAAGATTTAACTAACCTTTTCAAAACTGAATTATAAGATTTATTTATAACAGATGCTAATTTTCTTGTTTTTATATTAAACTCATGACTTACAAAATCATTAAACTATGAGTACAATAACAAAGTAACATGACAATGACAGTAAGTGACTCTCTCTGAACTATCAAACCCCTTCCAATGTAAAAAGTACAATAAAATTTCTACACTTCATGAAAATGGTGTCTTAAGTGAAGAGAAAGTTCAAGTACTATATACAATAAAATGTTATTGCAAGAGTAAGACTTAAGAAACTTATGTATATAAGCAATACACATATTTCAAATTCATGTGAAAGTATTGAAAGCACATTCAAGATGCACATTGTCTTGAAGGTACTTAAAACTGAACAAAAACCTGAAATTAAAAAAAAAAAAATCAGGTTTCCCAGATAAACTTTTCGTAAGCAAATGTGCTAAATGCTTTTGTCTAACTTCTGGATATTTCTGTGTATTGTATCTTCAAGAAATGAAAAGAAACAGTTACATGCATAATTTTTTTTTTAGTTAGATGAGATATAAATATGATTCAGTGTTTATTAGACTAAAATCAATACAAAAAGAAACACATAGTTTCTAAGGGAAAGATATAAAAAAATGTTTTTATTATTCTTTCAAACTTTTAAGGTACAAAGATTGAATGAAACATTGTTTAACTTCACAATAAAGATGAATTTGTGATACATCAAATGATTGGAATACCTGACAATAGTGATAGCATTAAAAACATATGTTAGTGAACACAAGCATTTTATTTAGATAATATCAGGTATGATTGTTATCGAGAATATGCCTGCATATACATGCATTTAGTATAAAAGGGGAAAAAAACACAAAACGTTTTCAACACGATTTTTTTAAAAATTTTGATAAAAAAGAATAATTTATTGTATTGCAACTAAATCGTCCAAAAACTTTACTTATAAAAGAAGCAGTAAAATTAGAGACGCCACTAGGTATATTATCTTTTCATATTACCATTTAACACAGGGATAGGCAAACTTTTCCTGTCCCAGGTCAAAAATAAAAAAAAATTTGGCGAATCAAGATAAATTTTTCTAAAATTTTAAAATTGATATACAAGTATTACAATTTAAATATGTTAATGAGATTAATGAAATTGCAACTTCAGTTTTAAAAGCTCCTTATATTGAGGTTTGAAGTGAGATGTACTGATTCTAAGGAATGAGGCCAAATGCTCATCTGCAAGTCTATTTCTGAAATAATTCTTTTTTCGGTTCATAGTTGAAAACACTTGTTCACATATAAATGATGAAGCAAACATAGCTCTGATTCTCTGGGCATGAGATATTACATTTGGGAAATTTACTTTCTCTAATGATTTGTAAAACTCTTTTGGCATAATTAGAAACAAATGCTCAAGATGATTGTTAGATTGCGACTCAATTATTCAAGCTACATATTTGACCACACTGCTTCACAATTTATGATGAAAGGAATGGTAAAAATATCCAACTCTGTTTCAGTGGCACTAAAATCTTCAAATCTGCATTCAAACTCAAAATGCAGTTTTTTCTAGCCATCTTCGTAATTATCAAGCTTCTCTTTCTTTACTGAAGGTATTGAATTTAACCTCCGGAAATGTGACAAGACATTCCTAGCTAGATGGTCAGCAAACAGATTAAATTTTATTTTAAAAGCTTTAAGATGGGCCCAGATAACGTAGATAAATTGATTTTTCTTGAGCATCTTGACATTCAAGTTGCTCATATGACAAAAAAGATCTGTGAAAAATGCAAAGTCCAAAAGCCATTCTGTATCTTTTAACATTTCACACTCTGCAGAACACTGTTTCTCATTTAGTGAGATAATATTAACACTGCACTGTTCAATTACTTAAGGGCTTTTGTCGATGGACCTTGATGGTCAAGTGACGAGGAGGACACTTGAGCTGGCATCCCCCTCTCCTAACTACCACACCACACCAATGGGAGGACGTTTGAGCTCTCAACATATAAAGCCATCAGCCATCACTCCAGCGGTACTAGGCTCAAACTCATGATATGCCGTCCACGAATCCGTTACCTTGACCACTAGGCTAACACAGTCTTCTGTTTCTCATGGAAGAATGACACAATGTCGTCTTTCAGCTGCCAAACTCGCTCAAAAACACATCCTGCACTAAGCCACCTTTTTTATGTTTAATACAGTACCACGAGATCAAATAGTATTTATAAGCTTCACGACTGCACAAGCACAGGTTTCATATTCAATGCAGATTTATACAGTGCATCTTGATGTGAAACACAATGTAGAAAGTCAACATTTTTTTCAGGATAGTCCCAGGATAGTCAGGATTTGAGTCCCAGAAATCCAGATTTTTCCCCCTGTCGTATTTGGTGCTCCATTGCTCGTAATATTACATATATTTGTTATAGGTACCTTCAAAGTTAAAAGCCCTTCCTGAAATTCACGAAAAATATCACATCCTGTTGTAGTTCCCTTTTAAAGAAAGCATGCATGCCAGTTCCTCAGTAATTTCAAAGTTCTCATCACACACACACACAAACCTCTTATAAATAATACTAACTAAGCAGTATCATTTATATCAGTGCTTTCAACCATAGCTATATGGAGTACAATTTAAACTGGCCAATCTTTGACTATAATTGTGAAGTCAAATTTTTTTATGGATGGTTTCTATTCAAGTAGTCACCGTTTTTCCAAGATAATCTTACAGTCTCAAAATTATTTTTCTTTTCTAGGCATAAAACATCACAAACTTGGAGCATGTATTGTTTAACGAACCCCCCATAACTAAGAGCTTTATTATTTTTAGCAATTTTGTCTACTACAAAGTAAAGCATGCGTAGCTGCTTCTTGGATACTGTTTACCTTCTTGAAAATTTTTTTTATCAGCCTGATAATTTTTTACAAAGATTTTCTGCATTTTGTTTTCTTTCATATTAGGACATTGCTTTGTTATTGGAGTTCTTATGCTCAGATGAGACACACTGGTTTATCTTTTACTACTGTAAAAGAATATTTCCAGGTCCATTCATCATTTTAAAAGCATAATACTCACAATCAATTTTACGTTTTTTTAGTTGCTATTTTGCGATTGAAATATTTTATGAATAACCCAAACAAGCAATAGCTACGCTATACTTTTAATAATTTCACCACTATTCACAATGATGCTATACGTCTGCAATCTTTCCATATGCAATCAATAATATTAGAACTTGCAAAAAAAGCCACTGGCTGAGTCTTGCAATGTGCAGTCTGCCCACAGGATAGGTCTAATTCACCTACATTGGATTCCCAGATGTCTGCTCCACGAGAAAGAGATAACACATGTTGGAACCAATCTACAGATATAACAAACAAAGAACTTCAGGTTTTAACTCTTTACTGATTGAAATCTGTCTGTGCTCGCTCTTTCCGTCGATTAATGTTTCATAGAACAAAAATAGTGAAAGTAAAAAGATCATCACAGTCCTTTTGAAAAAAATAAAGAAAAAATAATAATATTTAAACAAAGTAGAAAAGGAGTTGGACATATAAAATATATAAATTTCTTTCAATTTGCCTTCGACCGCCAAATTAAAATTCTATCCACGGGCCAGATAGAAATTTCTGGAGGGCCGTAGTCGGTTCACAGGCTGTAGTTTGCCCATCTCTGATTTACCACATAAGAATTACAAAAGCATAAGAATTATGGATAATTTAGATGTTTCTCAATTATTCCAGCAGCATCATTAATTCTAGAAGCATGAAGGAGAGCTAAAGATAGGCCTTTAAGATATATTTATTTAATTCTTACATGTACAACCTTCAACTAAATCAGTTGCAAATAATTATTTTATTTTTGAATGATTCAATATGAACTGTATCCAATCAAATAGTATAAATGTTTGAGATAAAAATTTTGTGTGTGGTTATATGGTTATTTTTAATATTCCCTTTACTTAAACCAGTTTCTTTATTTCAAGCCATAATTCATAATAGGAGGAAACTATATAAAACTATTTATAAATAAGCATGATATTTATCAAATTTTCTCATTGTAGACAGGTCTGACCTGTTTAGGTGGAAAACATGCTACACATGAAGGAGAGGAGGCGACATAAACACTGGTGTGCAAAACTTATGCGACAATGTAAATTTTAAGCAGATAGCCATGGAAAGGAATTATTGTGATCTCAGAACAACCAAAACACAATTCAATAAAAAAAGTGATGCATATGCAAATGTCAGGAACAAAACGGCATAGACGATGCGAGTATATATAAAACATGTGCAGTTGTTGCACGCAGCTCAAGATACCATAAAAGAAAGAACAAAAGCGCAATTAAAGGCATTTGCTGCAAATGCAACTTTCTTTCCTGAAATATGGCTAAAAGAAGACACCTGGACAACTTCACACGTGGAAGAATGATTGGAAAGTGGGAGAAGGGGTGTAGTTTAAACAGTGCAGAGGAGGTTTGGAATCAACAAAAGTGTCGTTTTGTGCTGTTGCTGTTGTGAATAAAAATGATTTGTGTTAATGAGTGGCTGCATGACGCCACGTTTTTGTAACTATGAAGTGGTTCTGTGACGTCACTATGCTCTGTATATAAAACGGGTGAAGCAATCACGTGTACTTGCTCGCTCGGCAGTTCTTAATAAAGTTAGTTTCTTTAAATTGCTGGCTGATGAATGAATCACTTTCCACCAACGCCCAGCATCTGGTAGATGCAGCCCACAGAACTTAAGAATTAATTGTGTTCCTAACATAATTAGTGGCGCCCAACGTGGGGCGAGGCTGTTTGTTGGAGGTGAAACTGAAACCGAATCACGAACTATTGAACTTTGAAATTTTTGAAATATAAAAATGGAAGTGACTGCGTTGAAGGCGCAAAGAAAAGGGCTGAGAACAGCATTTTCTCTCAGTCTGAAGAAAATTGAAACCGAATTGAGGAAAGAAGACATCGATATGAATCTACTTTCGATTCTGAAAACTCAAATCATGGATAAATTCCAGAGACTCGACTCTTGTCAGAATCAAATTTCTGAACAACTCTTAGAAATGAAAGATGCCGAGCAAGAATATTTGGATGATATGGAAGACGCAGAAAACTACCGTGACCACTATATAGAAATGTATTCCCGAGTAGATTCGAAAATACAAGAAACTGCTATTCCAACCGAAACTGAAAAGAGAAGTTTTAAATTACCGAAGATTGAATTGAAAAAGTTCAGTGGCGAAGCTAAAGACTTTTTGGCCTTTTGGAGTCAATTTCAGAAAATTCATAATGATAAAAGCATCGCGCCGGAGGACAAGATGCAATATTTATTGCAATCCGTAGAACCAAAATCGAAAGCAGAACGATTAGTGTTGAGTTTCCCCGAGACGGCGGAAAATTACCCTAAAGCCATTGATCAATTGAAAGAGAGATACGGCCGTGAAGACTTGCTCGTACAAATTTACGTACGTGAACTGTTAAGTTTAGTTATGAAGAACGCTGCGTCTAGAAGAACGAAAACTGATTTGTCCGCCTTGTACGACGAACTCGAAGGAAAATTACGATCGTTGGAGAGCCTTGGACGAACGCAAGAAAAATATGGAGACTTTCTAACACCGTTGGTAGAATCCTGTTTACCCGAGGAAGTCCTGGTAGCCTGGGAAAGAAAACGGAATAATGAAACAGAAGCCAAAGGATCACGAAATCTAGAACATTTAATGACTTTCCTTCGCCTGGAAGTTCAAGGGGAAGAAATGGTGCAACTGGCTAAATCCCGTTTCGGCCCTACTATCCGAAAGAGAGATCCCCCAACCGAAAGGATGAAAACAACTGAATTAATGACTGCATCAACACTGGTGAGTTCTGAAAGTGCTTCAGGTAAGAAAGTTAATAACTGTATTTTTTGTGAGAAATATCATCCGAGTGAAAAATGTTATAATGCTAGAAAAATGTCTTTTATTGCTAAGAAACAATTATTATTAAGAAAAGGTGCTTGTTTTATATGTTTAAATAGATCTGGTCATTTAAGTAAAAATTGTGATGTTAAACATACCATTAAGTGTTCTAAATGTAATTATTCCCATTTTGAAATTATGTATCCAAAATTAGATAAAAATTATGATCAAAAATGTTCCATAAAAACTGAGAATTCTCTATCAAGTAACTGCAACAGAAACGAAAGTATATACTTTCAAACTCTCTGCGTTTTCATTCGGATCAATGGTCGGGAAAAGAAAGTGCGAGTTCTCATTGATTCCACTTGTGAAAATAGCTATATCAGTGAAAGTGTTACTAGTATTTTGAAGGCCACTCCACTTAGAGAGGAAACTATAATTCATTCTCTGTTCGGAGGGGATGAATCGAAACCTAAATATCACGGTGTGTTTTCTATTGAGGTTAGTGATTTAAAACGCTCTTATGTATGTAGTTTTGAAGCGCTATCGGAAAAGAAAATATGTGGATTTATTTCTAAGATTGAGGATAAGCGTATTCTAAATGAGTTAAAGAATAAGGGAATTATTTTATCGGATTTAAATTGTAAGGAAACTGAAATTGGACTTTTGATTGGGGCTGATAATATAGGAAAATTATTAACTGGGAACTTAATAGAATTAGATTCTGGCTTAACAGCTATTGAAACTAAACTAGGATGGACGGTAATTGGAAAATTAAGTTCAAACGTTAAAAACGAGATGTTAACGACATCGTCGTTGCATGTAAGGAATGTTAGTGTTAAAGAATTATGGGAGCTAGATGTTTTAGGAATAACTGATCCCTTACTTAATGAAAATACTAGAAAATTTTTTGATTTAACCGATTTTAAGAATAAAATGAAAATTCTTCCCGATGGAAGATATGAAGTGACACTCCCATGGAAATGTAACTCTGAGAATTTACCCAGTAACAAAGAACTAACGTGGAAAAGGCATTTACGGATGATAAATAAATTAAGAAACGGTAAATTTTTTGATGGTTATAAAAGTGTGTTTAGGGAGTGGGAAGATTTAAATATCATTGAACGTGTGCCGGAGGTAGAATTGAACAATGAATGTCATTATTTACCTCATAGGCCAGTGATTAAATTAGATAGTGCGACAAAATGAAAATACGTTCAGTATTTGACGCATCCGCCCATGAAAAAGGGAAACCATCTTTGAACGACTGTTTATGTAAAGGCGTAAACCTTATTGAACTAATACCTGACATTTTAGATCGTTTTAGAATTTATCCAATTGGAATTGTAGCCGATATTGAAAAGGCTTTTTTGATGCTATCTGTTGCACCGAAAGATAGAGATTATCTCAGATTTTATTTCCCATGCAATGAAAAACAATTAGTGTACAGACATTGTCGAGTTGTATTTGGGGTGTCTTCCAGCCCTTACTTATTGAATGCATCTATTATGCATCTTTTAGAAAACTGTAGTCCTGAATATAAGGAAGTTGCACAAAAGTTAAAATCTTCTTTTTATGTTGATAATTGTGTAGCTGGTGTTTTCAGTGTTGATGAAATAGAGATATTTATTGAGAAGGCTAAATTAATTATGTCGAAAGGATGTTTTAATTTACGTACTTTTGAGAGCAATGTGGCAAGTAGAAGTGTTGATAAACACTCAGGCGAAACTTTTATTTTGGGTATCATTTGGGACTTGGATAATGATGTTTTGAAATGTTGCACGAATTTCGAATCATTAGCGTGCGAAACGAAAATAACCAAACGATTAGTTTTGTCTACTGTACAAAAAGTTTTTGATCCCATTGGGATGTTGGCGCCGTCTACATTGCTTCCCAAATTAATACTACAGGAACTATGGGAAATGAAAATTACATGGGATCAGGAACTACCTCAGAATATTGTAAATAAATTTATGAAATGGTATAAGGAAATTCAAATTTTAAAAGATGTAACTGTGCCACGTTGTATGAAAATTGATATTTTAACTGAATTGCATGTATTTGTTGATGCAAGCAAGGGATCATATGCGGGTTGCGTCTTTGCTCGGTCAATAGTTGATTCTAGAGAGTTAGCGTAATTCTCATTAGAGCGAAGTCTAGAGTCGCTCCTCTCAAACTTTTGAGTATACCGCGTTTGGAACTAATGGCTTGCTGTATAGGTGCTCGACTTTTAAATTCTATTTTGAAAGCGCTTAATATGCCGGACTTGAAAGTTACTCTTTGGTCCGATTCTACAGCAGCACTTTGGTGGATTAAGAAATATGGAAATTGGTCAGTTTTTGTAGCTAATAGGGTAAAGGAAATTAGACAACTGACTCAAATTCAATCATTTAAATATGTCACAGGAAACATGAATATCGCGGATTTACTATCCCGTGGTTGTTCTCCACGAGAAATGCTTAATTCTAGATGGTGGGAGGGGCCATCCTGGTTGAAACAAAATTCGGAATTTTGGCCAGATGGTGAAATCAGTTGCGAACCTCAAGAAGTTAACGTGGAGATAAAGAAAACTAGAAATGCGAATGTTGATCTAGCAAACGATGCACCCCCCTTGCTTTTATGTAATGTGTCTGATTATGATAAAATGATTAGAGTATTTGCTTGGGTTTTAAGATTTGTAAATAATTGTCGCAAAGACTATAACAAATGTAAAGAACATGAACTCTCTGTTGCTGAAATTGAAAATTCTGAGAAACAATTGATTCGTTTAACTCAGACATATTATTTACCTGATGTTGAATCTTTAAAATTTGTTACCTTTATTAAAAATGATAATATTTTAAGGGTAAGTCTAAAATAACTGAAAGAAATGATGAAAGTTCCTTTTTGTATCCTATATTGTTACCTGATAAATGTGAATTTACAAAACTTTTGATTAGATCTATACACAAAAAGAACTGTCATGCTGGAATCCAAATAATGCAATCATTAATTAGAGAAAGGTTCTGGATTATCAGATCTAGAAAAACTATTAGGAGTATTTTAAATAAATGTGTTATATGTGCTCGTTTTAAAGTGAAATCATTGTCAAGCGGACCATCACCTTTACCACCAGACCGAGTGACTGATTGCGCGATATTTGAAGTTGTAGGAATTGATTTAGCTGGACCTTTGTTTTTAAAAACTGGCGAAACGGTATGGATTGCATTATTTACTTGTGCAGTCTATCGCGCGCTCCATCTTGAATTAGTAAATTCTCTGTCTTCTGATGCCTTTTTGCTAGCCCTTAGGCGTTTCATTGCCAGGCGCGGGAGGCCCAGGATAATTTACTGTGATAACGGAACCAATTTCCGGGGTGCTTTCAATGACCTTGCGAAATTGGATTGGCATAAGATATCGAGAGAAACATCAACTCAAAGAATAGTTTGGAAATTTATACCACCCACCGCCGCATGGTGGGGAGGCTGGTGGGAAAGGTTGGTTCGCCTTATTAAAGAACTATTGAGACGTTCTCTTGGAAAATCAATATTGACCTATGAAGAATTGTCAACAGTAATTTGTGATTGTGAATTTTTAATTAATAGTAGACCTTTAACTTATATATCTGAAGATCCACAGGAATTGATCCCTCTTACTCCTGCAATGTTTTTAATAGAAAATCGCTGTTCCGATACTACCGATATTGACGAATTAAATTCGCGAGACTTAAGAAAAAGAATGAAATTCAGAATTAAACTTTTAAGTAATTTAAGGCAACGTTTCAGGAAAGAATATCTAGGTGAGCTAATACAAAAACAGAATGATAATCAGGTGCGTGAGCCCCGAGTTGGGGAAATGGTCTTAATTGGGGACGACAATAAGAAACGTTTGTCTTGGCCTATAGCTAAAATTATAGAATTAATCCCTGGTCGAGACGGGGAAATTCGCACAGTTCGGCTTAAAACTCAACATGGAACAGTAATACGCCCGGTACAACGCATCTTCCCTTTGGAAGTACAAGCGATTGCAAATAATGCTAAGGGGTTGAAAGAGGAATCAAATTCTGTTCAATGTACTAAACCTGAAAATGACTTGAATACTAATGATGTAATTGTGAAAAAATATACTTCTTCAGGAAGATTGATTAAAGAACCAAAGAGACTGGATCTATTGAATTATTAATGTTATAGGTTTGAGACTCTCCCCAAGTCTCAAAGGTGGGAGTATGTTGTGAATAAAAATGATTTGTGTTAATGAGTGGCTGCATGACGCCACGTTTTTGTAACTGTGAAGTGGTTCTGTGACGTCACTATGCTCTGTATATAAAACGGGTGAAGCAATCACGTGTACTTGCTCGCTCGGCAGTTCTTAATAAAGTTAGTTTCTTTAAATTGCTGGCTGATGAATGAATCACTTTCCACCAACGCCCAGCATCTGGTAGATGCAGCCCACAGAACTTAATTGTGTTCCTAACAGTTGCCTTCCGAACGATAGGTACAGCTGTTAAGAAAGGTTGGTGGTGAATGTCCTAAGAAAACAACAGCTGTGGATGACCTACAGGTGAAAAGAGTCCAATACGTCAGCAAACACCATCACTCTGTACAGCAACAGGGTGACAAGTGTTGCAGTTTAATGTGGCCAGACACCTTCCCAAAAGGTGGCCTATTCGCCCGCCGTCCTGATCGCTGCAAATCTTTGAAAGTTGGTCATCGGCGGCACCGTTTCGAGTGGTGTAAGAAGCACAAAAACTGGACATCTCATCAATGGAGTCGAGTCCTCATTACGGATGGGAGTCATATCAGTGCCACAAGCGATTCTCAAAATGCCAGTTGATTTGAAGAGAGGACAGGACACTTGTTTCATCCCAGTAAAATCACGAAAAAGAGATAGTTACGATGGAGATTGAGTTGTTGTCTGGAGAAACATTATGATGAACGGGTGACTGAGCTCCATGTTTTCGACAGTGGTACTGTAACCAAAGAATGTTATTGTAAGGAAATGATCCTTTCCCATATGTGTCTGTTCGGAGGAGCTATTGGACGAAACTTCGTTTTTATAGATGTCTATGCACGGCCACATCGGACTGCTGATGTTCAGCAGCTACTGGAAAGTGAAGATATCACTTGAATGGATTGGCCACCGTTCTCTCCTGATTTAAATCCTATAAAACATGTGTAGGATGTTTTGGGAAGACGCTTTGCAGTATGATTACATTCGGTGGGAAGACTCAACAACTGAAACAGATGCTGAATGAGGAATGGGCACTCATACCTCGAGAACTGTAGGACAATCTAGCGCTGAGTTTGGAGAAACGGTGTGAAGCTATAGCATTGCAATAAGAGGAGGGCATATTCCATACTAAGGAACATTTTCTAGTTGTTCTTCCTCGAGGATATACAATCACGTGTAACAATACTATATGTTCAACAAAGCCTTTTTGTTTGGTTCCCATACTAAATGTATTGTATTCATTTTTGCATAACTATCATTTAAGTGCAAAATGCTTTCTCTCATTTCTGAATTTCATGTTTTTCAGATGATTTCTAGTAAAGTTGCACTTTTTTTTAAATAACAATAAAAAAAAATTGTCGTTTAAGTTTTGCACACCAGGTAGGGTAATTTAAAAATGAGATTTCATCATTCATAGTTAAAGAATGCACACTTTTATACAAAATTATAATGATCTCCAATAAATGACTTATTTAAAAAAATCTCAGTACTGCAACCAGGAATAAAAATTAAAGGAAGCATAAATCTACACATAAGATTTACTCAAAATTCCCTTTCAAAAATCAATATTTTTAAAAGTCCTATCCTCATTGATTCAATATGAATAAATCAGAAAATTAAACCCATTGTTGATTATTAAAACATTCAACTAAATTTAAAAAAGGAAAATGAAATTAATTCATTAATCATAAAGACAGAAAAAGTTAGGACTAAAAACTTACCTGTACCACAACCATGGATATTGTAATTGTTTTCTGAATTCTTCTTTAGCTTTCACAAAACTAGAAAAAGATACATGAGGAAATTTACTTAATGTCTATGATAGCATAACAGGAACTTGAAAATGAAATACAGTAGCAAGCAATAAGTTTCTATAATTTAAGTGTGTTACATTATATTACATTTAATATACTTCTTAATATTGAAATTCTACAGATGAATTAATAATGTTTCTTTTTTCTTTCAAACGGCGCTGTGGCTTTGTAATTACCATTGCAAACCGAAAATATTCCTTCCTGGTGTTGTATTTTTTACAAACAGTAGTGTATTTTTCAAACAGAGCAAATTTAGATGGATTGCGTGTGGTAAACTTTAAAAAAAAAAGGCAAACCGATAAACAAAGGCAGTGTTTTTTAGTAAACAATGACAATTCAAGACACTTTAAAATTATTTTTTGATTTAGAGGGAGTTGGAGCAAGTTGGCGAGAATTCTTTTGTATAGATTTGCTCCGAGTCAACTGTTGCAACCTTTTTTTGTATTCAGTTCGAAAAGCATAGCGATCCCATATGGTTGGGATCCGTTTTGCTTATAAATTTTTTTTAAATATACAGTTCATTAATTATTAAAGCGGTAACATTGGTCCACTCGCGGAGTTGTAGAACCTTTAGAAAAATTATTACTTGAAAAATCTTTAGAATAATTATAGAGCAGTATGTCTAAAGAAATATTAGTTGTTTTCAATCGCAAACGTGGAGCTGTAAAAGCTCAACTGACACGTATAAAGGACTTTATTAACAAAATCCAGACGAAAAGGATAAAACCAAATTAGAATCGAAAATGGATACCTTGAAAAGCCTAAGAATTAAATTGAGTGATATTCGGAATAACTATTGTGTAGTTGTGGTAAATGATAGTGATTTGGAACCACTTGAATTAGAAATCCTGGATTTGGAACCACTTGAATTAGAAATCCTGGATTTGGAAGATGATTGCAAAGATATCCAGGAAGTAAAAATATTATTTCAAAAATTGAGTTGAAGAATAATGATGTTACATCTTGTGGAAATAGTTTTAAGGACATTAAATTGCCAGATATTCAATTGCCACGATTTAATGGTTCTTACCATGATTGGTTTAATTTTAAAGAGCAATTTATTTCTTTAATTGATTCTAATAATAGTTTAAGATTCTCAAAAATTATATTATTTAAAATCTACATTTCGTGGAATAGCTAAGGATGTTATTACACAATTGATGTTTCATATACTTCCATTATTTGAATGTTTGAAAAAGAGATTTGAGAATAAAAAATTGATTAAAAATGGTCATTTTAGTGAAATATTATCATTGGAAAAATTTACCCGAATCATCTAAAAATTTAAGAACTTTAATAGATTGTTGTCAAAAACATTTAAGAGGTTTAAAAATGATAGGATTAGAATTAAACGAATTCTCCGGAGTACTATTGATAAATTCAATTTTAAGAAAATTAGATAAGGAAACAAGGAGAAATTATGAGCTCAACTTAGCCTCTACCGAACTGCCTAAATGGGACAATTTTATGGATTTTTTTATTAAAACGGTGTTTAATTCTAGAAAACATTCAAACAAGTAATGCAACAGCTATTCCATCGGAACGAAGTTATAAAACGAAATCTTTTCTTGCTAAATTGGATCCTGTAAACAGTATAATTTGTAAGCAACAGCCACACCCTGTATTTAGATGCAAAAAATTTAACGATTTAATCAACTAAACACATATAAAATAATCTCTATAGTAAAAGACAGCTTAATACCAATGCAATGTAGGAAAAAATAATTAAGGTGACGTTCAAAATGTCATTAACACTGAGAAGTATCATCAATGACGTGCGACAACAAAATAAAATTTGTGCAATCATATATTGAATATATGTGCCTGCTTCTTCAACAAAGTCAGGGGAGAAATATAAACCATACATGTTGTAAGATATTTTCAATTGAATATGCAAGGAACATTAAAATATAAACATGGATTATGCAGCAAAAATCTACGATGAAGTGTAGATAATTATTGAAAATTTTTGCAATTCACAATTCGATTAGCATTAGTAATTGTTATCAACAAAGTTAAGGGCCTATCTTTATAACAGGGTAGCTTATATCTAGACACAGATTGCTTCTCACATGGACAATTATTTGTTGTGTGTGTTCTTGCGTATTAGCATCACCACAACCAAACTGCCACCATGCGAATCACACCATTAACTAACCAAATCTGGTTCTTTTTCATATAAAAAAATGTTAGAAACTTTGTTGTTTAGATATCAAGATACGATTCGTGTGGCATCAATTTTGTTACGGTGGTGATGATAATACATAAGTACTATTGTGAGTTCTAGAGTAATAGTCACCAATTCGTGGCACACGAGAAATTTTGGATGGTCCACAGAAAAATTGGGACATTATGTATACTTTTACAAGCTCAAGTACCCGTTCTTCGTGCAGGTTAAATTTTAAAACAAATAATTCAGCTTTTAAAAGTAAACATGATACTTTTTAAAGAGAGTAGAGCCATTGCAAGGCAGTGTATCCAAAAATTAAAAGTAATTTTTTAATGAGTGTTTACATTGTAATTTGGCCTCACAGTAAAAAATGATTTCATAGAAACATATACTACCTGAATGTAAGAGAGAGAATTAACATCTAAAAAGGTAAATAGAAAAGAAAGAATGAAAATATTAATAAATATTATAACAGAAAAATAACAACAGTAGTATGTTTCTGAAATGGGAACCATGAGTGAAAAAACCAGAAATAGATAAGCCGAAAGAAAAAATTATGATATGAAACAGCTTCACTAAAATACTACAATAAATAACAAATATTCGGAAGTCTTCAAAAAGGAAAAAAACTAAATTAGTACAAACTAAAATATAAAAAAAATATCTATGGTAGATAAAATAGGCCTACCTTGAAATAAACCATTAAATTAGATTCATAGTGTAGCATAAAATTAATATTACATGAGGAATGTGGACGCAATACTATCTCTAACTACACTATATTACATTTAATATAGATTATTAGATGTAACACTATAATGAAAAAATTAAATTAGTAAGAACCAAACAAAAAATAAAATAAAAAAGGCTTACATAAAAAAAAAACCATAATGAACCTAATGAAAGAAATAATAATTCTTGTTGATAAAAAATTAATATTTTAAACAATACTTTTTTGTAATATTTCAATTAGAAATAATCGTAATTTCGTTGCATAGAGTAAACAAATGAAAAAGTATAATGATAAATAACTATAAAGATAATTGAAATATAAATATATATATATATATATATATACACTCATGTCCATAAATTAAGAATAATTCAGAATCACACAGAAATTGAACTCTAAAATAAAAATTTCACCTTTTCACACACATCTTGAAGAATATGCAAATTACAGGAAACCACCAGATGGCGCGGATAGTATGTCACAATGATGAGAGTGTAAGAGGTAAGTATATAAGGAATGGTGGCAAAGAAGTAAAATTGTTCACAAGCGCTTTAAAAGCCTTTCAGTGCAATAACCGCATAGTTATGGCACAAAGGAAGCATTTGGATGATTTTTTACGTGGTAGAATTATTGGACGACTGGAATGTGGACGTACCCAGCTGGAAGTATCCTAGGAACTTGGAATCGTCCAGAGTGTCATCTCCAGGCTTTGACAACGATTCCAAGATGATGGTAATGTGAGTAGATGTTACAGCACAGGTCGCCCCCGAGTTACAACGCCGAATGAGGACCGGTATTTGGCAGTTACTGCTAAAAGAAACAGACGGAGCACAGCATCAGACCTATCTCATCAGCTCTCTTCAGCTACCGGTACGACAGTTTCAAGGCAGACCGTGTACAGACGCTTAGGGCACATTGGTCTATATGCTCGTAGGAATGTCGGATGTGTTCCCCTTACCGCAACTCACTGTCGCCTGCGATTAACCTGGAGTAGAGAGCATGCATTGTTGACACCGCAACAGTGGTCTTGTGTGATGTTTTCTGACGAGTCCAGGTTTAGTTTGCAGTCTGATTCGCACCGGACTTTCATATGGAGAGCGCCAGGTACCCGTTACCACCAAGAGAACACCATTGAACGACACCGTTACGGTGGTGCAGGATGGCTCGTTTGGGGAGGAATTATTCTTGGTTCCAGAACTGACCTGCATGTTCAGAGTGTAACGATGACAGGCCACATCTATCGGGATGTCATTCTGGAACAACATGTACATTGGTTTCGGGGCGCCATGGGTGCTGAATTTCTGTTAATGGATGACAACGCCCGTCCTCACCGTGCAAACATTGTAGACGAATGCCTTCAATCGGAGGATATCACCCGTATGGATTGGCCAGCATACTAACCGGACTTAAATCCAATAGAGCATGTGTGGGATATGCTTGACCGACGAATTGCAGCCCGTCAACCCCCTCCCACCTGTCTACCGGAACTTCGGAGGGCATTGCTTGATGGAGTGGTATAATATTCCCCAAGATCAGAATGATAATTTGATACTCAGCATGCGTAGGCATTGTAAGACCTGTATTGCATCGCCCTTGAGACATACTCCATATTAACCATCATACTAACCATGTTATACTGTTTTTTGTAAATAGATTATTTCTTTGAAATTTGCTCCAAGGAGTAAAAATCGCAATTTTCTTAATTATGTCAAACATATAGCATCTTTTTTGCTCTTTACCTTTTAATAAATAGACTTTACAAATAAGTCAAATTTGTTTTGCTTCTGTCTCTTTCTTTGCCTGAACTTCATTATCCTTAATTTATGGACATGAGTGTATATCATATAACACATCCCTCAATAAGTCCCAGGCATAACTAATAAAAAAAGCAACTTTTAGGCAAAATTATTTTATTATCAAGAAACTCCCCTTCAAGAATGATACAATTAGCCCTGTGCTCTTCTAATTTTGTAATGCCTTTTTTGTCAAACAATTTGCCTTTACTCTTAAAATAGGCTTCAACTTCGGCAATCACTTCTTTATTTGTGCCAAACCTCTTTCCCTGTAAAAATTTTTTAAGGTCTGAAAACAGCCAGTAATCTCCGGGGGACATATATGGACTGTGCGGTGGGCGAGAAAGTAATTAGAAACGCAATTCATTCAATTTGAATACTGTTTTCATTGACTTGTGACACGGAGTCTTGGTCTAAACAGCACTTTTTTCTTTTTGATTTGAGGACTTTTTTTCTTTATTTTTTTGTTCAGTTGATCCAATAACGTCATGTAATATTCACTATTAATTGTTTTGCCTTTCTCAAGGTAGTCAATAAACAAAATTCCTTGTGCACCCCAAAATATGGACGCCATAACTGTGCCAGCTGACATTTGTTTTTGGTTGCTTTGGATAGCTTTCACTGGCGGCTGTCCACTCAGCTGATGATCTTTTTTTAATTCAGGCGTGTAGTAATGGATCTATATTTCATCCAGTGTCACATATCTACATAAAAATTCCCGTTTATTTCGCTTAAACAGCTCCAAACAACGTTCTGAATCGTTAATGCATTGTTGTCTTCAATCGACTGTGAGCAAACGCGCCCCCCCCCTCCTTCAAACACAGCTATCTCATCTACATATGATCATGCAAAATAGTGAATACACTGCCTTCTGATACCTTTAAATTCCCTGCTATCTCATGCAACTTCAATTTACGATCGGCTAAAACGATTTTATGGACTTTTTTTTATGTTTTCCGGATCAACAGCAGAATTTGGGCGACATGAACGTTCAACGTCGTTTGTGCCTGTGCGACCACGTTTTAAGTCTGAATACTACCTTTTAACCATTTTCAGCAGTGAAGCAGAGTCAGAATAATACTTATTAAGCTATCGTTTTGCTTGAACAGTGTTTTTCCCTATCAAAAAACATATTTAGTTAACACACAAAAAAATTCTTTTTCATCCATGGTTTCTAAACAAACAAAAGTTGCTTCACTAAAACCACTGTAACTTTTCAACTAAACAAGATATTATCAAAAATTTTGTCACGTGCCGTTTGAAAGTTAGTACTACTAGGTTAGGCTTAGAAAAGTTAGAAGGTAGCGCCCTCTATATTTTATGCCTGGGACTCATTGAGTGATGTGTTATGGATGACAGTATGATACGTATAAAACATATGATCTTCATAAAACTAAAGAATGAACATATTATCAGAAGCAAAGTTAAACCGTGATGCCATGAGACATAAAATCCCATCAACACTGAATTTTAAAGATATCCAAAGAGAATACGAGGAAATCCTATCAAGCTGCATCTTTTTTTTTTCTAAAAACATTTTTGGATCACAAATGGTATAAATAGATTTTTGTATTTCACAAAGCAAAATTAAACCATGATGCCACGTGATGAAAATTCTGATCAACATTGATCAGCGTCTGATCTGTTTTCCTATAATGATGAGAACATGGTACTTGCTGATGAAGGAAGAAAAGCAATAATCTTTTTTTTTCTATCAAATGTCATAGAAATATATGCATATGTAACAAATGTATGCAATATATATGTAAAGAATCTTCAAAAATCTATATGAAGAACAGATTATCAGAAAGAAAATTAGACCATGATGCCACCCGACGGAAAAAAAAAAAATACATTAACACAGAATTTTAAAGTGCAAAAAAAAAAAAAAAAAAAAAAAAAAAAAAAAATTACTTTGCCGTGCATTCAGTCACATCTATAGTTTCAGGGATATATAATGTTAACTATATTTCCATAAGAACAAAAGATTATTCGGTTATAAAAATTCATGAATATAATAATAAACCAAATAGGACATGTAGAAAACATGCCAAATTCTGGTAATACCAGGTGTTGACAAAAATATAGGGTATTTTTTTCGGTACTTACACGTATTATCGAGACAATCGCCAGCTTTATTTTTAACCCGCCAAGATGGCAACCCCGATTTCCTGTGATTCATACACCTTTAATTGGCAACCAGGTGCTTCGTTTCATATAATGTCGCCGATAGGTTGCGATAATACGCAAGTACCTTTTTTTCAAATATTTTCAATCTGTAAATAATTAGTTTAAATTTAGTACTATTTTCTTTTTGTTATACTGGTAGACAGGATTTTCTACTTTATTGTTACAGTAAGCAAGATTTAGAAAAAATTTGCCAATAAACAAACATAAGCAATAAAATGTTTTCTCTAAAAGAAACTTTGTAACAGATTTTTTTTAACATGTTAATAAAAAGGAGGCAAGAAGTGAAGTTTAATTTCATTGTCAAAAAAACACGTTAAAATATCTATCGATGAAAAAGTAACTATGATCTAAGATTCTGATTACAAAAAGCTTCACAAATTACTGTTTGGATATAAAACTAAATTTTGAGTCACGGTATCACATAAGTGATGCGCACAACAATGATTGGCAAGAAAAGGATAGTTCAGAAAATAAATATAAAACTGTGTGCGACGCTGAAATAGAAATTATAACATTAATTTAAATTTAAAGGTTGTCTAAAATAGAAAAATTAAGCCTAATTTTGATGAAAGTACCATAACCAGTTCTGAACAAACAAAACACTAACAGAAAATCTTAAATATGAAAAATTGAAACAGAAATAAAATAAACAAATAAATATGTAGAAATCCGGTTGGGTGGCGTGGTTGCTTTGTCTCTGAACTTAGGCACCTAAGGTTGCGGGTTCGACCCCAGCCTAAATCGGTGTATTTTCACGATGCAGAAAATCGACAGGGGCCATGTCGTATGATTATACGGTATGTAAAAGATCCCTAGAGTGTCCGTTTGGCTTGGGTGCTCTCGGCAAAATTAAATTCTAGTGCAGGTTCGCCTCATCAAAGCTCAGGTACCTCTCTCTTGGGAGAAAACTGGGCGTCAAAATTACCTGCCGCGATTGGTATCCGCCTGTATGGTGTCGCACTAAAAAGAGATACCAGCTTCCGGGAAAGTACTAGGACTACAATGATAAATTACACATCCGCAGTCTTATTCAAACCAAGAAGCAACCTTCAATAGATGGTAGGATCCTAGCACAACCCACTTATTGCGCAGCATTTTTTGGCGATAAAATTTACAATATGGCAACCCTGTAAAATTTAAGGGAAATATTAACCTTATCCGAAAAGGATTTTTTTTCTTTAATTTTTTCAAATTTAGACACTGATTATTCTTTCAGCAACACTGGTCTTCAGCGGTTTGTAAGAGATTTTTCTAGAAAGCTGAAAGTGAAGAAATGAGTGGATTTTTTCCTTTTTTTGAATGAAACAACTGCGGAAAGAATATTTGTTAGAGAGAAAGGGAGATGCGTTGAGTAATTCTATTTGGACGCTGCTTTTTCTCAGAACGGTTTTTCTGTTTTCTTCTTGAAGCCATTTTGGAAACCAAGGTTTTCTTTTTTGGAGCTCGACGAATTGATATTTTTTTTTCTTTTGAAAGAAATGATTGCTTCAGTGAATGAGTGATCAATTAAAAATATTTCGGTATGGATGTCCGAAGTATGAAAATAATCTGTGTTTGAAAGAAATGGGGATCGTTATTTCATCAGCCTAAAAGCATTCATGTCGGATCCCCCCCCCTCCTCTTGCGCTTTAGAAGTGACGATTTTTTAGTTTTTCCTGTAGAAGCCGTTTTAGAAGCCACGCTTTCTTCGTAAAAACACGATGAGTGGATTTTCTTCTGAATAAAAGATAAGAAAGTAATGATTGTTTTTTATATGAATGAAGGATTGACAGAATCTTGGTATGGATGTTCGAAATTTAGAAAGAATTTGCATTTAATTTCTTATTTTTGGTTTCATGTTTCCTATGTTGTTCATTTTAGAAACCACGTTTATTCGACGTTTTTTGTCTCTTGACGCCTCTTTGAAAACCACATTTTCCCCTCTTGTTTTCGTCTCTGACGCCATTTAGAAAAACGCGTTTAGGTGAAAACCTTTTGTCGCCAAATAAAGCTGTGGGTTGTGATAGGACAATATCTCAATAGATAAATAAAGGTCTGATTTTGATGAAACAACCATAAACAGCTCAGAACAAAAGTATGTTGGAAATTCTTATACGTACATAAAAATGGTATTCAAGTATTATAACAACATGTTGAACGAAAAATATATGAAACGAAGCACATGATTGTTAATTCAGAGCATACAACACATGCAAAATTTGGGTTGCAAACGGCGAGTTATCTGAACATTCGTGATTGTTGCGAAAATATGTAAGTAGCATAAGAATTCGGTACTCATGTATTAACGTCAAATAAGCCAAATTGGTACCATACAAATCGCGCTATTTTTCTCCAAAATATGTGTCACTGATTTTTTTTCCATGTAAAACACGTAAGAATCTTTGTTGTTTTGATATCAAGGTGCGATTCGCGCATGATACCAATTTGGCTGTGATAACACTCTCTCATACATATAGTACCAAAAATTCTAACTTAAATCAAGATATTAGCAATTTGTTAATACCAATTAGTTTGAATTGTCATTTTCTTTTTCTTATAGGCTAGATTTTTGTACTATTTTACAACATTGATGTAATATGGAATTTGCTGATAAAGAAAGAGAATGATTTCAATGAAAGTAAATGTCATAGGCACAGTTTTTTAGAGCAAATGGTCATGCTATTCAGATGGATGTAGGCATGGCGTACCGTTTAAGTGTACTGATCTTCAGGCGATGTTTTATATATAGTTCTAAGCTTCACTTACTTTAGAGGCAAGCCTAAGGTCTTTGCGACTGACAAGTACCAATGTATTATTTAAAAATCAATATAAAGTTAATAAACAACGTGGGGGAAGCAAAACTTCTCAGACACAGCTTAAAGAGTGTAATCAGACTTTCTTGATGCTGTTGGTGCAGCTAAGATTAATCAGGAGTATAAAATGAAATAGAACACTTTATGAAAAGTAAATATCTTTAAAAGTGGCCAGTACAATAAAAATAGTAGTTTTAATTAGGCCTTGTTGTTCTATTATGCAATCAAAATGCATTATTACAAACCAGAAAAGTATATAAGAAATAATCCTACACAAAAATTACACAGATATGTGGTTAGGCTTTAGTATCCCCCAGTCACACGTTGGCGGGGGAAAAGTCCGATTGGCGGGCTACAATCCATCTGATGTTGATATCATGGCACAGAAAGTTGTCGACCCCCAATTAAGTAAGGCTTAGAACTTAATCATCAACAGTACACTTTAACGATACATCTTGCCCACTTCCATCCGCATAGCATTACCCCCCACTTGGTCTAAGAATACTGTTCCAAAATTACATCTTTTTTTGTTTGAAATTCCAGAAAAGGACACACACACAAAACACGTTGAAATAAGAACAATTTACATTGGAAGAAATCGAAATTCGACGGTATACAAATCCATGCTGCCAAACCGAAAAAGGAAAATTTTGAAACATTTTTAACGAAGATTTTTTTTGAAAAACAATTGTAATTCCACCACAAAAAATTTAAAAAACGAATAAATACAGCAGTAAATAAATATATTTATAACAAAATATGCAACAATTCCCCCCAAAACTGCCCAAAACAGTAAATTTCTCACAGTTTGACTTGACACGTGTTATGATGCCATACCTCCATTTAGCTGGAAAATCGCTTAAAAATTGAATTTTAAAAAAATCTAAGGCGAATTTCGAAAAAAAATTTCCGAGGTTAACAGCATGACCTATAGCTTCTACATGCCAAGTTTCATACTTTTAGGTTGCTTAATTTGGACGAGAAACACACAAACTCTTTCTTTTATTAGTATAAATGAAGATTCAGTTTAAATAATTCTTAATATAAGAATAAAATGATAAACGAGAAAATTAATGTCATTGGGGGTAAAAGCGTAGGGAGTTCTATAAATATATCAATTGTCATAGTTTCTAACTTCTATTCCGAAATGCTGAGTTAGTGTAAAAATATAGTACAAGTACCCCACGCTTTTACCCAATGACATTAATTTTCTCGTTTATCATTTTATTCTTATATTAAGAATTATTTTTTTATTTTTTAGTTCGATTCAGTATATAAAAGCGTGTTCTTTAGTTTTTTTAAATTATAATTTATTTTTCATTTTTTAGTTCGATCTACAATAAAAGCGTGTTTTTTAGTTTTTTTAAACTTTCATTTATTCATTGTTGAATTTATCCTTGAGTTTGATATTTGGAGCCAGAATTACGTGGCTGCTGGAATAAGCCTTGCTCTTAGTGGATTTTAATTAAAGGGTCTGAAAGTGTATTTATTCTCTCTGTTTACGGGGCCACGGATGAGTCCCGTATCGTATATTAGATTCCGTCTCAAAAGAACAGGTCAAACAAATAAAATGTGTGGTAAGAAGAAGAAAAAATCGAATAAAAAAACAATTTAATGTACGATGTTTTTATAACGGACTAAAATGTATAAAATTCCTCCTTTTCGTTTTTCCCCCTTCTTTTTTCACATTTTCATGCATTGTCATCTACTTCTGAGATATGGTCCAAATTCCAAGTCTCTAGCTCATCGGAAAGTCACACAGTTTAAAATTAAATACAAAATTCCACCTGGACAGACATTAAAGAAAGCGAGTTAATAAAAACATGGTAATATTAAGTGTCAATCGTATTCTCATCTTTTAAACGGATTGCTATAATGTTAATTCGTATCATCACTTCTAAACGTATTGCTTTATAAAAATAAAAAATATTTAGCAATTAGAACATAAATTATTTTTTTCACATCACGAGCTTTTTTTAATTTTCATTTTCAGAAAAAAGTTTATATTATAGTAAGAAATTGATAACACACACCCTCCACTTTCTCACATACAGAACATTTTTTTTTAGTTTGTTTTATTTTTATAAACCACAAGTGTAATTAAATAAAAACACTCGCTGTAGGGGGTTACACCTTTTTCTTTTAGTTGCTAAATCTGGAATTAGTCGCCAAATCTGGAAATGGTATATACAATTAGTCGCCAAATCTGGAAATGGTATATCGAATTAGTCGCCAAATCTGGAAATTGTATGTGCAATAAGTTGTCAAATCTGATTATCGTGTTTCCTGACGATCCGATGAGGAAAATGGAACAAAATTATGAAATTATTGTATTGTCATCGGTCCTTGACAAGTGTGCAAAATTTCGAATTAATCTGACCTTTTTAAGTGGGTGAAAATCGAGTTCCAAGATTCTGTTACATGCAAGTGAAACTTATAAAAGCGTGTTAAAAAAAGATGAGCAACAAAACATATTATGTGGAACATGCATTACACTTTACTAAAAAGTTATACTACTTGTAGCGAAATTCCTTCTGAGATAAGCGATTTATTAGCTATTTTATTCAGATTTTCTATCGAATGAAAGTCAGCTTTGGTTATCATAAACCAGGGATGGCGAACCTTTTTGAGACCTGGGTCAAATTTTGTTCATAATTTGTTTATTACTAGCTCGTGGGTCACTGATGCCCATATGCACCAGAGTAAAGCTTATAAATTATTAACTGGGTATTTTTAAATCTAAACATCTTTTTAAAAAAATCAGTGGGCTTAATGGGTAAAATTGGGCGTGGTTTGACGATTTGAAAATTTTTAGTGGGTTAAAAATTATTTAGTGTTTGGTGCAAATGGCAATAAGCATTTGAATGAACAAGGAATAACGAAAACTACATACAATATAAATAATGAAATATTATTTTTTCTATATACTTAATATATATATATATATATATATATATATATATAACAAAATTGGAGTGAAGTGTATAATGAAATATTTTTTCTGTTTAATTTCAGACAGTTTTTTAATATTAGGTTCACATTTTGTATTCATTCATTTAACGCATTTCGCAGTTAATTCCCTGTCAAATCCATTTCTATTAGAAGATTTTACAAAGTTCACTGAAGAAAACAATTTTTTCATGAATATGTAGACCCAAACGTTGTTAAAAAGTTGTTAACTAGTGTTTTCATCGATATAAAACTCTATTTGGTAAGAAAACCCATGCGTTTCATACAATATTTTCAATTTTTACTGCGGGATCAATATTCACACGTTTTCCTTCTACTTCAGAAAGCAAATCTTCAAATTGTGTTTTTCACACTACGCTGCTTCCAAATTCAAATGAATCCATTTGTAAATCATCGATACCTAGCCACATAAATTCGGTTAACTCCATTGTTTCAAATTCTGTTTTGTATGGATATAAAATAAAGTGAAAAGCATTTTCCAAACTTTTAAATAGAGTGAATCTAACATCAAAAGATTGTTTTATTACCTGAATAATCATTAAATATTTTTTAATTACATTTCTTTAAATGGGAAAGGAGTTTTCAAAGTTATTGTATTTTGAAAACGCTTTTGTAATTGAAAATATTTCATGATTTTCATTTCCAAATCCGAAGTAAAGATGTAAAGTTTCATCATAAATATTTTTATGTTTTCAAACATCATTAAGACAATTAGTCCACCCTTGAAGTTTTTCTTCAGTTCATTAAAATGCTGAGTGATGTCACATAAAAACAGTAAATCATTTAACCAATGTATATTGTATAATTAATGAAAACTATTTTTTCAATTAAAAAAGCTTAAATTCTTTTAATAACGTTACAAAGTGATTAAGGACTTGACCGAAACTAAGCCATAGAACATTGTTGTATATGTGCAATTCCCTGAATATTGGCATACTAGGTGAACGGTCTGTTGTAATAGAAACTATTTTCTGAAGTTCAATATCCATTTCTGTAAATGCAATATCAAATTCTTTAAACATATCAAGCACTGGTACACTTCCCTTTAGTCTTATTAACTCTACATTCATTATATATTTCCATATTTATACCGATCAAAAACTGCTCTTTAATTGTGCATAGCCATTTACATCATTACTCTCATCTAAAGCAATTGAATACATTTCTGCATAATTTAAATCGTTATGTATTAGCGAAGAAATATTTTTCCTTATTTTATTATACGATCTTTAATTATATTGCGACTTATAGCTAACTCATTTATATGCTTTATAATCAAGTCTTTTTCTTTAAAATAAACAAACAATGTAGGACTACATTCTAAAAACGTTTTTTTTAATACCAATTCTCTTTCTGAAAAAGGTTTCTCGTGGCGAGCAATGCAATGGGCAACTTGGAAACCAGCACAGCTGTAATGTTATTTTTTGCAACCGAAACACTTTTCAAAACATTGCTTTAAGAAAAATTATCTTTTTTCTTTTGTAAATTTCTTTCTTCATCTGTTGACAGGGCGAAATTGAAATGCAGCGTTTCAAAATGCCTTTAAACATTATACAATGGGCACCCCCACCCCCACCCAAACGAGACTAAGTGTGTAGCTTGAAAGAAGAGTGGAGTTTTCAACAACTGTTTTCATGATTCATCCCAAGGCTCCTTCTCTGTCCACGTAGCCAGTTTCGCCTTAATCTATCATGCCAGTTAGGGAGTATTGAGTCATTGAGTGAACACGTGCAATTGCATTCTGCCGGAAAAATGTCGAATCAACATCAAGCTTCTGGAGAAACTTCAAAAATTATATCCACTAAAACATTTCAAATACTAACCGAGGCGCTTATGGATATGAAACTTTGTCGTGTGCTAGTGTTTGAATAGCTTAAGCGGTTTTCAGGGGGATGGGTCAGTTTGGGCGATGATGAACCTGCTGGGCGCCCAAGGTCAGCAATTACAGAGCAAAAAGTTGCCAAAATTTGTGATATGAGTGAGTTCCCACTCACATCAGTGGTCAGACTGTTAATCAACACTACTGCATTGAAGTCCTTAAGAGACTTCGTGAAAAAGTTAAGGAAAAAAAGGCCAGAATTGGGGAGTGAGAAATGACTGTTGCACCAAGACAAATCACCTGCTCACACGGCCCTACCTGTCGAGTAGTTTCTGACCAGCAAAATCATTACTATGATTGGGCATCCTCTTTATACACTTGATTTGGCCCCCTGCGATTTTTTTATTTCCTACAGTTAACTATTGCTTAAAAGGAACCCATTTTACCTCAGTTCAAGAAGTTCAGGCAAAAACGGAGAATTTCCAGAAGGGTCTTCCGAAAACCTCGTTCTAGAATTGTTACCAGCAATTATAGTACTGAATGCAGAAGTGAGTGAATACTGAGGGGAACTACTTTGAAGGTGATAATATCACGGATTCTGTAAGTACAATAAATTACTGGACCAGTCTCGTCTTTTTTTTGTCACTCCTGGTATGTACGTGGAGTTACTTTTTCATTCCAAACTACACATATAACTATTTTATTCCTTTTAATCACACAATATTTATCAGTCCATTCAGCTTGATATGGCCTGGAATTTGTGTGGCTTGTTTTTAATTATTTAACCATTGTCATACGGGAGGGTGGTTCGATAAGTACTTAGCCTCACTGCCAGATGTTGCCACTGTCGTGTACACACTATAGTGTAGTACCTTCCTAGACGGCTACTGACGAAATTTCAGCTAGATCGGATTTGTAGTTCTGTTTTGAGAGTGTGTGAAAGCAAGCGTGTCCGTTGATTTAAAAAAAAATGGAAAAGGAACAATATCGGTCGGTGATTTGCTTCTTGTTTTTGGAAGGGAAATCGCTCAGTGAAATCAAAGAGCGCTTGCGTGCAGTGTATGGGGACGCTTCTCCTCGATGGCGACCGTCAAAATTGGTTCAATGAATTTCAACGTGGTCGCACGATCGTTTTGATGAGCCACGCCAAGAGCCCCCAAAACAGCAACCACGGAGGATAACGGAACGAAAATCCACGATCTCCTTTTGGCAGACCGCCGATTGAAGGTGCGCGAGATAGCTGAGAAAGTAGGCATCTCAAAAGACCGTGTGGCGCATATCCTACATGAAATTTTGGGTATGAGAAAGCTATCGACGAGGTGGGTGCCACGTTTGCTCACTCCGGTTAACAAGCGCAACACCTTGTGACCACTTCAGAGCAGTGTTTGGCGCTGTTTAAGCGCAATCCAAAGTTTTTGCGTCGTTACGTGACCGTCGACGAAACATGGATCCACTGGTATACACCAGAGACCATGGAACAGTCGAAACAGTGAACTCTACCCGGTGAACCTGATCCAAAGAAAGCGAAGACTGTCTTATCAGCCGGAAAGGTGAAGGCCACCGTTTTCTGGGATTCACAAGTTGTGATATACATTGGCTTCTTGGAGAAGGGCAAAATGGCCACAGGGCAGTACATGTCAAATTTTTCGGCCGATTCAACGTCGAATTAAAAAAATTACCCCATTTGGCAAAGAAAAAAGGGCTCTTCCACCCCTACAATGCACCGACTCACACATCCGCACTCGCCACGGCTAAATTGATCAATTTGGGCTTCGAACTGCTGCCCCATCAACCGTATTCTCCAGATTTGGCCCCGTGCGATTTCTTTTTGTTTCCCAACTTCAAAAAGTCTCGCCTGGCAGAAATTTCACTCAAATGAGGAAGTAATCGCCGCCACGGAGGCCTACTTTTCAGACCTCGAGAAAACTTTTGTTTTCAGACGGGTTAAAGAAGTTGGAGCATCGCTGGGTCAAGTGTATGGAACTAAAAGGAGATTATATTGAAAAATAAATTGCATTTTTTTCAAAGTTTTTGTTTTTTCACTTGTAGGCTAAGTACTTATCCGACTGTCCTCGTAGTACAGGGCTACAGTTAAGAACATTAATATTAAGAATACAATAATTTGAGAAAAACTTTTGTATTAACGTACCTAATATCATATATCGTACCTACACATCAATACACATTACTTTTAAAAGCATTCGAAATGGATGACACTAAGTTCAACACTGGTACTGACTGGTATACGCACGCCTTAAACTGCGAGCCAAAAATTGCTAGTATCGAGAAAAACAGATGTACGCTTGGCGCCTTACCATGTGAAACCGGAAGGGGACGATACAAGTGCTATGGAAGTCTCTTTCTACAAACATAACAGAAAATAACCATATACAAAAGTGCATGTTATCCGAAGAAAGGGCTTTAAATATGGTTATTTACTTTGGGGTTTGTCGATATTTTTTTTAACAAAAAAATTTGAGTAACATTATCCACTTTATTTGATATTTTGTAAACCCTATTTTGTTTTATTTCAAATACTACATTCTTTCATATACATTTGTTGTCATTTACGTAACTTTGGAACTATAATAATCATACTAAAGGTTATAGACAACATTTAAATTGCTTTGTGTCAATGTTGTGCTTGAAAAAATGCAAATAGAACATAAATAATGCCAACAAATTAGAACATTTAAATAAACCTACGTAAATAAACAAGTGGTTGCCTAACAATCGTGGGTCAGTTAAACAGCTTGCGTGGGTCAGTGTCTGACCCACGGGTCATAGATTCGCCATCACTGTCATAAACCATAGTAAATTGGAGTCATAACACTACAGTCTGTTGATTGTTGCTTTGTTCTTGCTTTTCGTTAAGTTTATTTTCAGGGGTATGGAAAGGTAAATAAAAGAAGTAAATATATATACCATATTTAATCGAATATACGCCACACTTCAATTCCCTACACGGTTTATAGAAAAAATAAAAAATTGTTTAAAAGGTTTATCAATATGCGATTTAAGAATTTTAAAAAAAAATTTAATTAGAGATAATAGTTAATAATTTATCTTATCAGTACTGAAAACTTTCCAAATATATATATATATGAATACTATATAATTACTCTAACCGTTGGTATCATGCTTCGAAAAATGATTTGTTACTCCCATAGTCAGAGCATACATCGGAATTGGTGCCGACGTCGCCAATTTCGCACACGGAGTCTTCTTCCGTGCTATCCAGAGCTTTTGTTATAGAACATTTTTTTAAAGAATTTTTTTCTTTGACATTCTTCTACATATCTTACATTTTTTTCTTGTACATTTACAAGAAAAATCCCGTGTCATTTGCTTCATCCGTGTCAAATTCTTAGTGGCCACTGCTCTGTTTCCATTTTTATCCCCCTGCATATAAAATTGGCTCTTTTTTCATACTTGAGTCACAGTGAACTCGTCTTGATGCTTTTACCGATATTTTTGATGTACCAAACAAAGGTACTTAGGTACTATTGCAACAATATAAACCACAATTTCGTATGCGGTGTATTGACAAACATGTGCTTCCTTTCATATAATGTTGCCAATGCACGAACACACACAGTTGCGATAATACGTAAAAACCCAAACAAACACAAAATATGCATCAGAAAACTTAATTTTGCCATTTGTATTTCACAGTAACATCAAAAAAATTTCAAATCACACTAAATATATCCTTTGGAAAAAGCCTAATGTTATTGCCTCAACTGTCAGAAATTTCAACAACTATTTGGTGGAAAAACCCACAGCCAAGTGCAAAAAAATATTGTGTACAAACAGGCATAGAATGGTTTTTCATTATTATTTACATATCGCAGCATTTGGCAATGCCTTTTGATTTGAGGTAAATTGTCGATTAAGAAAAAAATTAAGTACCAAAAAATAAATTTATACATTAATTTAATTTAGGGTCACTGGAGAAAGATAAAATAGGTGGAAGGTTTAAATCAGTCAACTACTACTTGTTTGTGGAGAGATTTTGAAATCATGTCAAATAGATCCATAACGTACAGAAATCAAATTAGAGAGAGTACTTTATATATATAAACTAGCCGACCCGGCCCGGCGTTGCACGGGCTTTTACCTAGGGTATAACTTAATCCCCATGTGTTAATTTCCTCCATTCTTTCTGAAGCCAGCACTTTTGTGTGGGTGTGAAGCGTACGATGTGAGTGCAGGGCCCATGAGTGCGTATCAATGGTTTTCTCGTTTAACACATTTTCCCTTCTCTTCACAAAATCAGCACTTCCAATATAATTTTTCGAAATTACTTTTACTTCTTTGTTTCTTTCCTCTTCACTTAGCCTGGTGTTGCACGGGCTTTTACCGAGTGAATAACTTAATCCCCATGGGAATTTCCTGTTTCCCTCAGGACGATAGCACTTATGTGTGTGTATGCACGATGTGAGTGATTTTTTTAACTATGTCATTAAAACTCCCTTTTTCAAAATCTGTTCTTGCGTTGGTGTGGTGTGGTAAATAGGAGAGATGGGTGAAAGCTCAGGTGTCGTCCTCTTCACTTGACCATGGCTGAAAATTTCGAGGTCCGTCGCCAAAAACTCTCGAATAGGCGAACAGTGCGAATTTATAAATCACTCACTCACTTTCAATTCTTTCGTTGCAATTTTTTAGTTCCGGAAACGAAAATGTAGCCTTTTTAAAAATAGTTGTATGTTGAAAAAAGACAGAAAAGTAGAAATTTTTCAAATTACAAAATTTCACTACTATTTTAAATCTTGAAGTAAAATTGTGAGGATTTTTTGAAATGTTCGAAACACGGGGGAAAAAATTCATGCAGTAAATTCATTCTTTATAAAAGAAGAAATTATTAAGTATTTTGTGTGTTTTATTAGAGTTTGTTCGAAAAAGTGTAGAAATTGTCGAATTGGCCACTGGTCCGCCAAATTTTGAAAAACCGCTAATTTGGTGCGTTTTTGCGTGTTGTGTTTTGGAATAGCAACCCTATCACAACACGATCTGACTTCTTCCTCACTGATACAAAAGCCAAAAGGGTTACCGGAGTTTGCGCACTTATCGATTTGGCGAGAAAACTCTTGGCGGAATAAGGGGCCGATTCGGCAATTCAACCAAAAAAGTTTTTGGCTTTTTATTTTTTAAATCACTTATACTAAAAGTTTTAAAAATAATTTTAATTTAAACTCAACGATATTGATTCATTTCACAGTATGAAATTCAAAAAGAAAATAATACTATGTGATAAAAATATATTTAAGAATATTTCCTTATATTTTTTTATGATATTTTTTTCTTATATTCTACTGTTCTTCAATAAATCAATTTTTAAGAATTAAAAAAAAAAAAACTATCGGTTGTGATGCGTTACATGAATGAGCGTCCCATGTTATGAGGGAATTCCCCTTTTTACTACGCGGCGAAAGACTCAAAACTACCTCAACCTTTCCCGTGTTCCAAACAGAAAGCTAACGCAAAGTGACCTTGATGCAATGCAGAAATAATGTCGAGAGTACCGAATAAGCATCCCTTATGGGAATCTGGCAACGTTTTTTCCGGATACTTCACATTTCCGGCAATAAAAAAAATTATGGCGTGATCATTTGAAATAAAAACCATCCTATGTTTTAAGTTGGACGAAATGACACACAGTATGCAAAATTATATTATGATCGGTTGAGTAGTTTCGGAGTCCATTGCGGACAAACACTGTGACACGTATATTTTATATATAAAGATTATCTAAAGTATGTAACTCGAGCTTAAAAATAAATCGAAAAACAAAATGCCACACACAAACTAATGTTAAATAACATAAAAAGAACTGAATTATTTTTTATCAATGCAATCTTTGAAAAAATTACAATCTTATGACCACCTGCTCTCTCATCACGTATTTTAACCATCTACTCTTTTGCTCATTTGCTGATGTCTATCACAATTTGATGAGCAATTACCCCTCGCACTGCTTTTGCTTGGCCAGTATGATGACATATTCAATTTTCTGCAATGCAATTTTATGTACTGAAGCCGATTGACTGCACTTTAAAAGAAAGTTAAAACAAAAACACATGAAATTACTTAACAGTCCTGTATCAAAATTCCTTTGGGGCCCTTTTTCGGATATGAGTGCATGCTAGTAGGACTGGAGTAACAGGTGTTGTGGTGACACTGTAGCATGGGGACTCCGTATCATTGATATGGCTAATACAAGTGGTAGCTACAGTGACTCCCAAAATTGAGAGTACACTTAATTCCGAATTCACCATCGGATCACCAGGTGTAGAAATTAAAGTGCTATGTTAATGCACTTTTGTACATTCAAAATGCATACAATTACTCTTCTAAATAACATTAAATGTAAGATATGGAAATTGATTGAAACAAAAATATGAAGGTTCGAAAGAAAAACTACACTATTTTAATGTCACAAAATTGAGGGTACACTTCTTTAATCACTATGCAAAACTACCAGTAATTTTATAAATAGAAATTTGATAATAGATCTATGATAAAGAAAGGGTGAGTGATTTGGGGGTTTATTGGCGCAAGAGCCAATTTCGGCTATACTGCGCCAAACATTTGTTTTAATATCTGTGGTCTAGACGGGAAGAGAAAGAAAGAATGAATTGAATGACAAGAAAGAGGGTCGAAAATAGAGAAGGATCACTAGGGTACCCCGGGTTCGTGAAGCCCGTGTTTACCAAAGACAGTAAACCCCGTGGGAAAAGGAAAAGATCACTTGGGCACCTCGAGATTGTGACACCCGTACTCACCTAAAGAAGGCGAGCCCCCTGAGGGGTGATAAAGAAAGGCTTTTAAAGGCTATCTGATAACAAATTTGTGTTTGTAATTTGATGTCTTGATTAAAATGGAGAATCGGAAGGAAACGACGATCGAAGAGAGAAAACTTGTTACTAAACTGTTAAATGAAGGTAAATTCCTGCGGAATATTGCTAAAGTAGTTGGACAAAGTGTTAACTGCATCCAAAAAATCCTGCAAAAATTTTAAAAAACTGGTATGCTGGCAAATACAGAAGGAAGAGGGAGAAAGAAAATTATAAGCTCTAAGATTGATCCTAAAATCGCAGCCAGTACCTCTAATACCTTAGGTCGATCTGTTTCTGCAGAAACGGTACGAAGAGTCCTAAGGAAGGCTGGCTATAATGGTAGAGTAGCTCGAAAAAATAGTCCAGTCATCTTAGGGTTTCGCTGCGGAATGAGAGATAATAAGCTGAAAACTCGTAAATACCTTTATTTTGGCATTCTAAAAGTTGTCTCAAAAGTCTAATAAAATCTCGTGTCCGCGTCTTAAGATATTCAAGGTCAAAGGTCAAAAAATTCGGTTGTTTGCAAATATCTCGTTTCCTATGGCTTTAATGTTATTTACATTTATTATAAATATTGTAGAGAATAAAATTTTCTATAACTTTAATTGAAACATTTTTTTATACATCAAACCGTTTTTGAGATAGAGGGCGCTGAACGCAAAGCGCTTAGTTATCTACTGCAGAATGCAAGGTCGACCATTAGTCACATGATATAATACGCTGTATATAGTCTATTAACCTTAAAAATATACATAGTTATGAACATTTGGCTTTTTTATTAATTATAATTTCACATTTAGTAATAGATTTCATTAAACAAGTATATGTTTCTTTTATAACTAACTTTTGAACTACACTGTTCGTGTAGTTCAAAAATTGTTGACAGATATGCTTAAAGTATTTTTTAATTATATTCTATTATTATATATACTAGTTACATTTAAAGTAGAAAAAAATAAAGTAAGTAATTTTTAATTATATTTTTACTTAAAAATATCGTTTTATACAATTATTACAATGGAAATTCGAATGTAAAGAAGTTTTACAAAATTTTTAATTATAAGACGAACATGAATGTTAATTTTTTAACTCTTATTTTTCATTGTCTTTCGATCACTCGAAAATTTGCAATTCATTCTCATTATTTTCGTTGTCAAGGATATTTTTCTCCAAATCTTGGAAGGATTTCGGAATCAAAAGTACAATCTTCATCGAGATCGCTCTCATATCGTGAAGCATTGAAGCAAGCTTGCCCATTACACTGGCCACAAGCTGAAGAATATTGCAACCCCGATTTCCTACATCCACAGCGTGAACCACTACCATTTTTGCAGTTGCAAAATATGGTATTGAGTAATTCACCTGGAGCAGGCGGTAATATTGTCGTAATCGGTTCCAAGAATTCATTCCGCAGAATCCAACCCCATTCCTGGGGTTCTAAATCATTCCCTAGTCAAGTTTGAACTTGATAATATACACGGCTAATGTGTTGCTGAACCGCTGCACTTATTGGTGGAAGATTGGATAACTGCACGGGTTTGTTGAGCTTTGTTGACTTGATGAATTGAGTATATATATATATATATATATATATATATATATCGTAGATTATCAATACTGTTCTCAGATTTTGGAGCATTGTATATCTCCAACAAGACTCGTAATCCATTTTCATGTAATGTTTGTACAGGACAGTTTTCTTCTTGGAATACTTGAGCTAGTTGATCCAAGTTCGGAAGATTCTCTAATATTCTAATGAAAGTTTCCCCCCCCCTTTTTTTAAAAAATGCAGATGTTGTATCACAGCCCTAAATGCGTGCAGAAACAAAATGTGCTTTTTACAATGAGGATATTTATCAAAACTTTTGGAAGAGTATATTTGAGTTTTAACATTCCCTTTGCCAACTTTTTTAAAGAACACTTCTTTTTGATGCGCTTGAGTACGTCCAATTAAAATGACGAGCAAATCAATATCTTCTCTTACTATGACGGCAGTCCTGTGATGTTCCGATTCTCCAATAGCTGTTTCTACGATAAGAACATCTGCATCATCTTTGGCTTGTTTTATCGTGATATCAACAGATTCTAACTTCCCAATCAACATGTTAATGAAATTGTTTTTATTACATCGATTCGACAAAAATTTATCTTGGCTAATCGATACTATCATTGTTTCGTCGAAACAAACATCATTCGATTTTGATAAAGCAGCAGTACTTCTTAGCTGTTCCATTGCTTGTATGTTTTTGCTATAGTCTGAGTATCCATCAAATACAACTACAATTTCAGAACCATAATGTTTTTGTAAATATTTTACGTATTTATCTAAAATATTGAAAAATTATCGTCTTTACTCCATACTGCGCGATGCAGAAGAAACCCACCATCGATAATGCATGTTACATTATTTTCATCGAAGTCGAAATCGACAGAAGTCATATTGTCATATAATGTCGCTTTCGTGGTTTTTCACATGCCATAATTATCAAATAAAGGAGATGGATATGGACTTAGTTCATATTGAAGATATTCTTGAACATTACATTCAAACTGCTTGCTTTCAGTTATCCTTTGGAAGAGTAGCAATAAATCAATTGAAACTCTACAATTGTTAATTTTGACATATTTGTTGACAATCGAAAGCGATAAAACCTTATTGGATCGTTTTAACTTTATTTCATAAAATTTTAAACCAGTTATCTTTACCATTGATTCTAATCCGATTTCATAGGCTTTGTGGCAATTAATTTGATCATTTCCAACTATTACAGAAGCTAAAGATACCAATTGTTACGTATTTAGAAAGAGATTATGAAGTGTAAACAATTCAACTAGTTTACTTACATCAGTATTATCTCTTTTGAATCCTTAGCATTAACGTACTGTTCAGTAGAGTTTAAAGAAATGGTATAACACTTCACCATCTCCTCGCAAATTGTATTTGTAGAGTACATATAGCAAACGCCAATTTACATAAAATACTTTCTTGCGTACTTCGACAGCGAGATACTACCCCTTCTATCTTCATAGATTTCATTAGACTTTGTTCGATAACCATATCTGTCCATGTACCAGAATTAAATTTCTCTGTTAGTTTCACGGTGAAGAATCCATTTTTAAAGTTCTTAAAAGTCTGTCCATCCATTGTATTTTACAAATCGATCATATTTTGAAGATATAAATGTGCAGACGTCGCATACAAAAAATGACCACTAGCATGAAAATACAGCAGCATTCTTTGTACAGCATTAAGATATTCTTTGAAAAGTCCCAGTCTTTTAGCGCAAATGAAGAAGTCAAATGCTATTGATACGATTTCGAAATATTGTTCCCATAATTGTGCTGTAGGACGTCGAGCTTTTAATTCATTCAGTTTATTCTGAAATGGATCAATAAATAAGTTTGAGTTACTTACACACCCTTCAACACCTTCATAGGAAACATTTTGGCAATTGATTTGTTCCATTAACTTATTTAACACTCAATCTTCACATGTCTTCGAAGATCATCATTGATAATGCAAGTCGTATTAATGATACTTCTTGAATAAACGTGACCATTCAACATTTCATCGACTGAATTTGTAGCATATATTTTACCTACAGCTTCTTTGAGTCCCCTTCCGTTCATTATATATCCTATGGATTAAAGAAAGAACATCACCATATGTGTGAAATCCTCTTAATTTAACAACTATCTTACAAAATTCTGAGTTAGCATCTGACGCAGCAACTACTTCACGAGCTTTAGAGTAGAAAGTTTGATCAAAAGTAATTAAATACGTTTTTTGGCCAAGTTACTTGGCAATATTTGCAGCACAATGTAAAGTAGTATAAATTGCGTCTACGTTACTGGCAGGAGGGTCAATAAAAGGAAGAAACATAACCTGGGAAGTAGAAAATTCCTTATTATATTTAGTGAGCTGTTCGAGAAAACCATTCCACCAGGAAATGAGGAAATATTGTTCGAACAGATAAGGGTTATTAAAAAATATACTTGATTAACGAAAACTATTAACAAATGCAATGTAATAATTAATAAAAAATGCCACATATTTGTAACTATATATATTTTTAAGGTTTATAGACTTTATACGGCGTGTTATATCATGTGACTAACGGTTGACCTTGCGTTATGTTGTAGATAGCTAAGCGTTGCACGTGCAGCGCCCTCTATCTCAAAAATGGTTTGATGTACAAAAAAATGTTTCAATTAAAGTTATAGAAAACTTTATTCTCTATAATATTTATAATAAATTTTAATAGCATTAAAGCCATTGGAAACGAGATTTTGCAAAAAAACGAGTTTTTTTTACCTTAGACCTTGAATATCTTAAGACGCGGACATGAGATTTTATGAGACTTTTGAGACAACATTTAGAGTGACAAAATAAAGGTCTGTACAAATTTACAGCTTATTATCTCTCATTCCGCAGTTGACCCTTTTTTTTTTTTACTAAGATGACTGGGCTAAAAGCCCTTAATTGGTAAGAGGAATAGAGTCAAGCGATTGAAATTCGCTAAAGAACACATTTTAAAGCCTCAACAGTTTTGGAACAAAGTCATTTTCAGCGATGAGAGTAAGTTAAACATCTTCGGCAGTGACGGTCGTCGTATGGTGTGGCGTAAGCCAAATACCTCACACCACCCAAAACACACAATTCCTACTGTGAAGCACGGAGGTGGGTCGGTGATGGCTTGGGGGTGTATGGCTGCGTCGGGGATGGGAAAGCTATACTCTGTTTCACCTTAAGTTGGCAGCATTAGGAAGGGTAGGAAATGTAACAATCCGCTTGAAAAATAGTTCCAACTTGTTTTGGAATTTAAATAAAAGCAAATGCATAGAAAATTGTTAAAAAGTATCGTGTATTATCGAAATTGTGATTTTAAGGATATATTTTAAGTTAATCACATCTTAAAAGCATTTATTCCTTAATACCTGTGAACGAATACAGTTGAAAAATAACAATTTGATGAAACTTCACTTGGCTAAAAACCAGTTTTCAAGATTACATCCTTGGTGGAGTTACCTAAGCATTCCCGCCAAATCAACGCCATTCCCTTTGCGTCGTTGCTATCATTCATGCATACTATTTTGATATCTCATGCTACTATCTTTGTTCTTGTTTTTTTTTTTTTTGACACTTTAAAAATGTCTGAGATATAAATGTCACCAACCTCGCTGTATACACCATCGAAGCGAGGAAAATCTATCTGAAGCGGAGCTCGGAAAAACATATTGAATGTTTATTCTTGACTTCGAGAAGAAAACCAGCAAGAATCAATCAGAGAAATCGTGAAAAAGGTTTCTGAACTGATTGGCGTTTCGAAAAGAACTGTTTTCCGTATGAAAAAAGAAAAGGAGGCATTAAGTGCTGTAAGTTCTGGTAAAAAACGACCCGGTGCCGTAGGCCAGCGTAATAGGCTGGTGAAATATGACGACTCCACATTGCGTGCATTCGGCGAAAAATTCATGGCTTTTTTCGAAAAAATGAGATTCCTACATTAACCAAAGTTCAGAAGGAAGTAAATGATGATTCTGAAATTTGTGCTTCTGTATATCTTAAGTTAACATACATAAACGGCATTTATACATGTAATGTGAATAATTATTACAAACGGATTTAAAATAGTAATAAACGAGAAAAGGCGATTAATTCTTAAGGGGTCTCAGGGGTGTTAAAAATGTTTCGAGAGCACAAAATATGAACAATTTTCGACTAGAAATAATTCTTTGAGGTTAAAATGAAATAATTTGATTCTTTTACACATTTTTTATAAAGGAATAAAGTTTCAAAAAAGTATAAAATGTCTAAAATATAATCATAATTTTAAAAATAATAAGCACATAAATATAAGAAAAATTTTTGTAAGAAACAAATAGTAAGTTTTACGACGCGCATGATATTTTCTGAAATAATAATTCTAATTACTAGCAATAAATTGATTTATAAAGTCAAATATATCCTTATTAGATGGTAGCGATTAGATATAAAAAGAATAAAAAATAATATTTTTTAAAAATAAAAAAAGTACATTTTTAAAATTTTTTTCAAAAAATTTAATTTTTTTGAAATTTTTCAAAAAATTACAAATATGTAATACTATAAATAGCTAGGATTCAAAGATTATGATAGAGTTTATAATTCTGTAAAGTTTTATGCATCAAAGTATGATAGTTTTTGAAACGCAATGCGCGTAAGTGAAAAAAACACAAACTGAGAAAAAAGGCTTTAAAGTTTTAAATTGAGTTTGAGAAAATAAATTTTAAAATTTACATGCTAAAATGCTCCAGGATCATAGGATATGCCTTCCTGTTGCTCAAACAGCTCAATTTCTGTACTCTTTTTTATTTTTTTATCTCTCCAAGCTTCAAACGATGACGTTGAGCTCCTCTTTCTTGACGTAAAGATTCGACGATTGTCACGTTCAGCCAGGGACACACAAACATTTTTGTTAATTTTTAAGCCAAATTTCTCTAAAATAGTAATAAGTATTTGATTTCTATCATTAAAATTGCTGGTTGCTAGATTTGCAGCAATCTCTGCAATCTGAAGGCTAGAATCAATCGTCTTCGAACAAAACTTCCAGATTAATGAATTTAAACTTTCATTAGGATTCTGTGTCTTACCTCCTAAGCATTTCTTCAGGAGTGCCAGATGAGATAAGTCTGCAAATACAGGCTTAATTACATCTCGAACAGCTTTCGCAACTGAGGGTTTGTGTTTATAATTTTGTAAATTATTATTAATTGCGGCATTATACTTACACTATGTATTTGGATTTGTAGGACAAAATCAGTGCATCGGTTCATCATCGGTGCTGCAAGAATGACCCCAAACAGTCCAAATGGCTTTCCGCATTTCCTTTACACTAGTAGAATTGCATCGAATAGCATTACCATAGTAATGCGCAAGCTTATCAATTAAACTATCAGTTAACCTACCTTTACCGCCTATAGTTTTACCATCAGATAATTTCTTCTTACCATATACTAATTTAAGCTTCCTAAGCCTTGTACCCATTCTCTTTTGCACATGGCCTACACATTCTATTTTCTGAATAAGATGGCATCGCCGTATGGATTGTTTTCAGAAAGGGCATTGAATGTTTTTGTGTCGCCATCTCCTATGTAGTTCGAATATTTCAGGTTGTGAAGCTTTTCTGATCGATTAAAAATCCTCAACATCCCGTCAACCTCCATCTTACCAGCAGAGCCAGAATAATTTTTTCTACGTGAAATCTTATGCGCTCTTTTCCATTTATTGTACTTGATACCAAACTTTACCCCTTTATAACTGTCGCTTCATTTGCAAAATGAGGACAACACTTCCCTATCCAAAACCTTACCTGTTTCGGCCCCATTAGAGTACATACTCCAATCAACGATGAATGTCCTCTCGTCTTCCAGGTCCCATCACCACTTACCGTTAAAATGTTATCAGGTAACGAAGAATTTTCTTCGACAGCTGCCCTGTTCATGCTTTCTTCGGCGACTTCCTTCATAACAAGTGAAAGTTTATTATTAATAACATCATATGATTTTTGTTCAACAGGATTAGGAAGACTCATTACAGAACAAAAGGTTTTTAATGACTCTAAACCTTGACCTATGCATCTCATTGCTAAAATAGATCTTCTGTTAATTTCTGGAGCATTATTTTTATTCCCAATGTTTTCACAGCTTGAAAAAGTACAATTACTCCCACAGTTTTTACAATGTATTTCAAAATTCGAACATAAACCACAAATGGATTTTTCATTAATTGTTAATGGTTTATGACATTTTAAACACAGCATGATACTGACAAAATAGAGCTAAAGATTGAAATAAAATCAAAAATACGATATTCTTTGAAGTTTTCACTTACCTTAACAAGATTTCACTTTAATGAAGTCTGAATTCCTGAAAGTTTTTTACTAGAAGCATTTTTCATTTCGGCACACTTACTTGTACTTTTCAATTCTGCACACTTCCTCGTATCTTTCATATCTGTAACATGTGAGTCACTTACCTTTAAATATTTATTTCCTCTAAATCTTTTGTTGGGGCGATTGCCCAACGATTTTTTCAGAATAAAACAACACATATCTTCGATTTAGATAAGCGTTTTAAAAAAACGTGTACTAAAGTAAACACAACAGAATCAAAACACGGCAGAATGAATGTGTTGAGTTGCAGGCTTCCTTCTGATCAACTCAAGCGCTTAAAATATTTCATGAGGCTTATTAAAAACAGAAAAATGAAAGGTATGCATAAATTTAAAAATAAATGGGCGTGGCATCTGTCCATTTAAAAGTTGTTATGACTAAATTGCTGTTTGCAATTTTTTGAATAACTTTCGAAGTTTTTAGAGTATTGTCACGTGGTTAGTATCAAAATGTTCAGAAAAAAATGAAGAACAAGATATATTTTTTTCGAAAATTCGAAAAAAAAAATTGTTAAAACCCCTCAGACCCCTTAAAAAACAAGATAGAAATTTGTATTTTATAAACGGATGTAATAAATAAAAATTAAAGAAAAATGAGCCGTTTATTTTGAATGTGGCCTAAATCACTTAAAAAATCAAGTTAATGAAAGCATGAATTACAATTTAACGGTATTTTTTCATTTAAAAAACATTGCTATCAATATGTTGAGAACTATTGAGATTTTGTTCGAGAAAAGTTTTGCTAGTTTATTCATCAATATTTCTAAACATATTGAAACGTAATCCCTTAAATATCTCCATTAAAAAAATGGCATATACTATTTAACAAACAAAAACAAAAAACAGCTCCGACCATTTTAATGAAAAAATTTTTCACAAGCATTTTTTTTCCACTCGCCAAATATGGTGATACTTATTCGTTTAGTCACACTCTTCTTCTACAGTAACTCAGCAGCGGCTGTGATTCGGTCATCGTACCCTTCCTAATGCTGCCAACTTGAGGTGAAACAGAGTATAGTATTCATTGATGGAATTAGGTACAAGATGGCTTATCTTAATATACTGCAAAATAATTTGAAAGAAAGTGCTGATAAATTGGGAATGGGGTCGAATTTCGTATTCCAACAAGACAATGACCCCAAGCACACTGCGTTTGTTGTAAAAGAATGGCTGCTTTATCATTGTCGGGATCAACTTAATACACCTCCACAGTCTCCCGACTTAAATGTTATCGAGAATCTGTGGTCCCACCTTGAGAGAGCTGTGCAAAAACATCAAATTACAAGCAAGGAACAATTGAAATCGGTATTGCAAGAAGAATGGCTGCATATTGCTCCCGAGACCACTAGGCATCTTGTGGAATCGATGCCTCGGCGATTGGAAGCAGTTATATCAGCAAAAGGTTATGATACTAAATATCAACTCTTTATTATTCATGATTTATGCAAGAAAATAGATGCATGTACTCTCAATTTTGTGGCTATTAATTTATGTTAATTTTCTTTATAAGTTATTATAAATATGTTTAAACTATCAAATATTTTGGTTTTATCTTTCAAAATAATGAATTATGATCTAATAAACGCATCTATGCTTAAAGGTTTTAATTATTTCCCTCATTTAATATAATTTTTTCATTCTAAACATTGATTCCCGTTTTAAAAGTAGGTGTACCCTCAATTTTGGGAGTAACTGTACGTCCCCGAAAAAAGCCCAAACCGTAATAACTTACGCATTCTATTAAAAATTTATTAATGGAATCTGATTAAGGTAGTTATAACAAAAACTGAAATCCTTAAAAGCTATAAAAAACAAAACAAAAAAAAAAATGGTTCAATATTTTGATGACTCAAAATATATATAAGAAAATCTTAATTTTGCCATTTGTATTTCAATAGTAACATCAAATGGAATTTTAAAAAAATGTCTACAACAGAGAAAAAAAAACACATTAAAAATCGCGTCAATTAAGTCTTGTGTTTAAATACGCACGGAACGGTTTCCAAACATTGAATGCATATCACAGCATTTGGCGACGCCTTTTGATATGAGGCAAACGGTCGATGGAAAAAAAAAACGTAGGTACCAAAAAAATAAAAATAAACATAAAAATTACGAATATTGAATTAATTTATTTTAGAATTACTGGAGAAAGATAAAATAGGGCTGAAAATTTCAATCGGTAAGCTATTCGTTTGTGGAGATCATGCCATCAGTCACGATATTATGAAATCGTTACGAAATTTTAATAACTATTTGGCAGAAAAATAAGTAGCATACAGAAGTTAAATACTATTATTATCTTCGCTTAATAAAGAGAAACAAGTTTAGCTTAAAACTATGGGGAAAAAAACATGATGTAATATATGTGGGACGGCGTCTAGGGGAAGGTTCGATTTTAATGTTAAAATAAGTACGCAGAGTTAAAATAACCTAATTTATTAATAACACAACTAAAATATTTACTATTTACAAGGGGTTTTAAATAATTCGAGATAACACCATACTAATTCCAAAAACACGTACTCTTTCTCAAAACAACGGAGAGACCGATTTCCTCTGACCTGCCTTCGTTCAAGCTTTGGTGCAACTCTCAGTTTTTCTTTTCTGCCCCCTTTATAAATACATGACCTCATCGTATCGCGCAGCTAAAACTCACGTGGTTTCGATTAGTGGTGCCATCTCTTACAATAAAAATCAAAAGAAGTAAAAGAAAAGTTGCACTCCTTTCCTACATATATATACAAAATTGTACACATCCCGCGATAATACTATCCAAATTTTGTCCAAACTACAAAACAGAATTTCAGTTGTTAAAAGAATAGTTTAAAAAAAAGATTAATTCGGGAAATAATCCTAATTACATATGAAAGAACAAAAAATTAAAAAATATGGCAATCAATAAACATAACTATAATAAAAATATGTAATAATCCCAAACACAAACAGTGTGCAAAGTATAAAACATTAAAAGTGACATCATATGACGTCATAACACCAAAAAATCAAAAGAATTAAATTTTAAGAAATTTATAGTGTATTATGAAATAATAAGTACATAAAAACCCGTCCGGATTCAAATGCAACGTTATGTCTAGTGACTGAGTCAATATTTACATCGCACTATCGAGCTACTCGAGGGCTTTAACGTTACGTCAAAATTTCAGAGGAAATGGTCAAGTACTTTCGCAGATTAGAGGCTTCAAATAATACATTTACATTTTTATTTATATAAATAAAGAATTTAATAAATATAACTTTTTGCTAGTAAACTTTGTTATCATGCACATCAGAGAAATGGCTTTTATTCTAACGCATAATTTTTTAAAATTCAAAATATCAAGAATACTTAGAAGCTACATAGACAATTTCCGAAAAGATAACGGAAAGAATTAGAATATTATTTGGAGATTTAACTGCAAGGAAAGCTCTAAATGTGTGTATGAATTGACTATTCTTTTAAATGTTATATACCTTGTTTTTGGTCTTGGTAAGAAAGTGGAGACGGTTATTTTGAATAATTTAAAAATGACATATTACACAATCTTTTCTAAAATTAAAATATAATTGTTCAAGACTATTTTAATCTTTTATTTTAAATGATATAAATTCTTTTCACTAACTTAAATCATTCAAATTTTTTAAAGATATTACCATAAAAATAAATGGTTGTTTTAAATTTTAACAGTGAATGCACCAGTGAGGGTGGACTTTCAGATTTTCCCAATTAAGGGGACATGGTACAATTTACACAAAATTTTTTAATTTAATGACTGTCATAAATTTTTTTATTGCTTCCGATGTGTATGTATGATGTAAAACACATTTTGTGCTCAAAATTTCATAAAAAGTTAACCATTTAATTTTTTAAGGTAAAAATTTCAAACTTATGAAGTGATTTTAAAATGCTACTCCTACAAAAATTGACGCACATGTATGAAATTTGATTTACAAGTACGTCAAACTATGTATAAGAAAAGTGACCATGGGTTTTGTGGTAACATGATTGGTTATTTACAAAACTTCTTTTTATGAAAATGCTTATTGAAAATTCATTAAAAAATGCGTAAATTCCAACTTCAGATATTTTTTTAAAAATGTATTATTGCTTTGATTGAAACATACATATCAACTTATGTTCCATGTACTGTTAGCAACAAGTGAAAAAAATTTCCAAGTATTAAGCACAATAGAAAAAAAATGCCTTAGCATTTTAAATGCAGACAAACTAGTTATATTTTATCTTTCTGAGATAAGTCAGTTTAAAGTTTTGATTTGCTACTGGAATGCGAATAAAAACAAACGTAAAAGTTATCATAACTTTGCATTTTTTAAACTTAGAGCTTTCAAATTTGTGAGTTTGTAAAAAAGTATATAAAACATAATTTAGACTAAAAAAATTGCGTTTGATTTTTTGACTGATTTTTGTCAATTGAATCATACTGTGTCCCCTTAAAACAGTTTCTCAACCAACATCTGGGAGGGAGAGAAATTGTCACACAAACTAAAACAGCATGGTGACTATGGCTTACATACAATGAAATATCTGAAGATAATTTTACTATGCATTTTTTTTTACATACACATTCTGTAACTGAGTCAGTTTGTAATTAATACAAGCAACCAATTATATTTCAAACAGTAATACCAGATAAATTTTCATTCGTACATGCTTCATTTTCACATATGCATAATTTTTCAAAGGATAAAATTAATGAGTAAGGAAAATTTGATCACCTGTACAACACCTGAGTTAACTACATCTAATGATATTAGTAATACCAGATAAATTTTCATTCGTACATGCTTCATTTTCACATATGCATAATTTTTCAAAGGATAAAATTAATGAGTAAGGAAAATTTGATCACCTGTACAACACCTGAGTTAATTACATCTAATGATATTAGTTGCCAATTATTCCGCTTAAAAGTTAGACCTTTATTTCATATTTTAAAATCTATACATAAGAAATAATCCATACAAAATAAAAAGTATCCTAATATTTAGCATTTTTAAATGTTTGAAAATGATAGAAAAAGTAAAAGGATTTATGCATAGAAAGTTACCTTATCATTTCAGTTCCAATTACAGATGCCCTACGAATGCTAGGGGTTTCCTCGCCACAGGAATTTTCTGCATTAAGGCTATAACTCCTTTGTCTTTCACCAGTACTTAATGGAGCTACAGTAATAGCATCACTAGTAAAGGGTGGTAGATAAGATTCATTGGCCTCTGATAGATCATTTAACATCTCAAATATAGTACATTTAGAATCAAAAAAAGAATTATTGTTCTGTAAAGTTTTTGCATTTGTATCTTCTACTTCAATGATATCCTCACTAGAGTCACTCTCTTTAGAATTACTGCAAGATTCTTTTACTTTAATTAATGTATTTGAATTTTTCTTCTGATTCTGACTAATTTCTTCAGATGTTTCTAATACATCATCACCAAACTGAGCTGGAGGTTTAGGAAAGAAAAGTGTACCTTGGCAAATAATGCTTGTTAAGCAGTTATCATTAGACCATGATGAATTGTTTTTCATGTTTATTTCAATTTGATGTTTATTTTTCTTAGTTTTTGATACCTTCTCAGTTTTTGATGAAGGTATAAACTGATCATTATCTATAGGAGGATCTTTAAACTGAACAGGAGGAGAAGGAGGACATATATCACAAACATCAGAACTAGTTTTTGCATCACCTCCTAAATTATTTGAATTATTCAAATTAATTGATAAAGGAGGAGATTCATATTTAGAACCCTTTTCCTTTTCTCCATTATTAAATAAACTTTTATCCTCAAATTTTATGGGTTGATTCGAGACAATCGATTCAGAATGTTTATATGGTTGCATTTTGTCAATCAGATGGGCATTTGAAACCTCTCTCCGACTAGGGACCTTTAAAGAATTACTAGCATTCACCCCATTTTCAACTATTTTTTCATTAATCTTTTTCATGACAGCATATTTATTTGCCAATTCTGTATTATTGGTTTTAATAAAATGACTTGGTGATGATGATTTACTACAAATTCTTTCAGGCACTAAATAAGATGGACTAGAAGGTGGTTTATATAAATTTTCTCTTGACAACTCAGAAGAGAGAGATTTGTTTTCTAAATTTCCATTCAAAACTTGGGCTTTTGGCATTACCAGGGGTGGAGGAGGAGGAGGGACATACCCAGATGTCAAATCAGGCATTGATTCACTATTTGGAATAGTAGAGCTACCTTCAGTATATATAGTACTCATTACAGAGAGAGTACTTTGTGAATGGCGTATCCCTTTTTCTAAAGCAAATGGAATTCTTGATGATTTTGCAATTCCACATGCAACAGAATGACATGAATCTAACTTTTTGACACCTAATAAAACAACAGTATTTGAACTTTGACCAAACTGAGGTTTTTTCAATTGACGAAGAAAATTAACTGTCCTAGATTTAAGTTTCAATTTCGATCTTACAGCAATTTTTTGGTTTACTCTAGAGAATGCACCAGAAGGAGCAACATATTCTTCATACTCATTTTCAACATCACCTTTAAAATTATGAAATATTTTATCTTTTAAAGATACTTTTTTTGAAGTCGAACCGCTTGATTTTAATGATGACGAAGAAATTGATTCAGGACACCAAGAATAAGCTGATGGACTAGTTGGTGTAGCAGAAATGTCAGGAGATCTGTGTTTTTGACCAAGGGAGCCCTGAGAAGTCCGTCTGCTTCCCTCAACATTGTCATCAGTACTTTCTTCCACAAGGAAATTCACATCTGTGAGACTTACATTGGAATCTGATTCTGAAACAAAATTCATAAAAACAACCAAAATTAATGCAATACACTATAAACTTAATTTTTAAATTATAAACAGAATCAGGATATTAATATTCATTAGCAAGTAAAATTTATCATTATACCACAATTTAACCAGAGGACTTGCATAATAATTGAAGGTGGTGAAGGAGGAACATATCCAGATGTCAAACCAGGCATTGATTCAAATGCATGTGAATGTCTTTTCCACACGATACATTTCCAAATTTTAGTGAAAAAATGTGTGCATACAAACATGCTTCATTCCATACTTTTTAAAGAAATATAAAGATGAATTTTTATTTAGCTCTCTCTTTTTAATAAAGAATATGAAGATTATATTCAGTAAATGTGTATGCATGCTATATTAAAATATCGCTGAAGATACATACACAACATTAAATTATCTTTTGTAGAAATATGTAACTTTTAAATGAATAAAACAAGAAATATTCAATGAAAATAAAGAACTGTTCAAAATACTTGCAGACATAGCTGTAAATTTATTACATTTAGCTTAAGTTTCGCAAAATGTATGTTCGCAGTTATTTCCAGTGATTTATTTCACATTTTATATTTTATTCTCTTTTCTTTCTTTTTTGAAGTTGGAATTCCAATAATAATTCATGCATTTTTTTCTTCTGGTTTTTTTATATTTTCTTGTATTTTCATTGTACAATCTAACGTTATGCGACATTTTGTTGAATTACAAATATTCTTTGATTAGAATATTATATTAGACCAAATATATCTTCAGAATAATAATTACTTGTCTACGAAATCTTTTCAAAATTATTTAATTAACACTAGATTTCGAATGCTGGTTATATACCTATTTTTACAGAAGTGAGCCAATTTGACTCATACAAGAAAATTGAAGTTTTTTGCAAGGAAAATTGTTCCAAATCAATTAAAATGAAAGATTAATTGTTAAAAAATTCATTGAAAACATTTTTTACATATAAATTCTGCTTTTGAAATGCATTTCCTACAAACATTTCTATTACATTTAGAACAAAGAGTTTTACATCTATTTCTATTGCATGATTCTTGAACTTGACAACTCTTCTGTGCGTCAGTAGTGTGAATTTTTGTTATTGAAATGCAGGGGCATAGCTACCGCCATTTCAATGATAAGGGGCCCCCAACACGTGTAACTATAGTACCACTAACATGGCTTTCATTTCTAAAAAAGGGCCCCCGAAGCCCACTAAGAACCAGCTACGCCAGTGTTGGAATGGAAGTGCGTTCTCGATTTCTTCTCTATCTTTACTTCTTAGCTCTTCAGCCAATTGAAAAATAAAATCTTTTCTTGAAATTTTTACTTGGATGGCCTCTTTTCGTTCAATGTTTCCCATAAAGTCTGATCAGCAGCTTTTCCGGCTGCAATTTCTTTTGCAGAAGATGTATCCATACCGTCTAAATCACTTTCGGTTTCAAAATCAGAAACAATAACCCTGACTCTTTTTTTGCTAGGTGCTATATAACGAATATATTCATCTGCACTGTTTGAAAATTCAATTTTATTGACTGCCACTTCTGATTCAATTTCGTTATCACATTGCATCCGATTCATTATCTGATTGGTCTTTCTGTATTTTGATTAGTTTTTTCAATAAAAGAAAAAAATTCTGATTCTTTCCCATAATAGCAACCTTACATAACCAGATAAAATACATATCAATTGTAATACTTTTTACGAATAAATTACGTTTGTGGATCAAATTTTTCTTGTAAAAAATCAATTTCACAAAATTATAAATTACTTCACTAAAAATGCACTGCTCACACGCAATGTATAAATTGAAATGATAACAGAAGTGAGTAATAATGCAGCGGCGTAGCGAAAAATAATTGACAATGGCTCTCACGAGTGAGAATATTAACACCGCACTGTTCAGCGACACAAGGGCTTTGGCGATGGACCCCTCTCTAAAACGATGGCTCTCACATACACATGCAAAATGAGAAGAGAAACAAATCATGTGCGTCTTGATTGTTGCCCAGGCATGGACGATAATTATGTTATGCGATTAACTGTTAAATCCTTCTATGAGTCAAATTGGCTCACAACCGTAAAAATAGGTATACCACACATTCAATAAGGCAAGATGAAGGGATTTGCGGGGAAGAGGAATCAACATTTGCATATATTTCATTACTTCACTAAAAATCAATGTATATTTTTAAAAAATAGTGTTAAAGTTTTATATATATATAGGAATCAAATTTTTAATGAGCCAAATCGGCTCAGTCCGTAAATCTAGTGTTAATGATGCCACCATAATGATGTAGCTCATAGGGATGATACTTGGAAGTTCTAGCATTTGCTGGGAAAATGACTTCCAATAGTGAAAAAAAAACCCCGTGGAAAACCAAAAGATAGAGGTGAAACTTCTGTGGCAACTTTGATCATAAATGCAAAAATAGATCTAACTATATTAAACTGCTGAGATAACTTTAATCAAATAAAATTTGAACTTCATTTATTGTATGAAAATATTTTTATTCAATTTTCTGCATCATCATTTTCCAAGAAAGACACAATAAGTGTGTGGTAACTAAAGTAGGATATAAAAATCCTCGATTGTAGTCAATCAAGAAAATGTGAGAAAACTGCATCAATCGTTTTTCCGTATATTTTTTCTTCTTTCTCTAGAATCAGTATTCATTGTCAAATTCAGTGCCCCTTTCAAGAATTCAATGAGTGGCTTTGCTTCTTCTAAAGCAAAATTAACATTTAAGTCTCCAGTTAAGATACTCGGCTTTTAATCATCATCGGATCCAATGATTGCAGCACACTCTGATGTGTACAGCACTATAACTTTGTGGATAAAGATGATTAAAGCTGCAAAAGAACTACCTGGTGATATATAGACTTTCGACAGGAATTGCTGCTAGTTTTGCTTTTTTTTCTTTCACGAAACTCTTTTTGCATTTGTTTTAGCCTATCTGACTAGAATTTATTTTGATTAAATGGAAATAAAAATTAATAATATAAACTTAATGCATCACTAACAGAAGTCACTGTGTTTGTTTACAAAACGCTGTCTGTAGCGATTCTGGCGCGAACGTTAGTGACATATACACAATGTCCCAGACACTCTCGTAACAGGAAGAGCCATATAATGGCAATATTTTGGGTGCGTTTATTCGTTGAAAACGCGGTATATGAAACTACGAAAATACGCCACGCGAGTTCGTTACGAGAGTAGCAAGGGTACCCACTTAATGTCACCAATACCAAAGCGCCTTTCGTCCATAGCAGCTAGATATACTTTTGATGCACCCCCTTAGCAATCGTCCAACTTTTTCACGGATTCGACGCAAGTCACGGGGTGTACCCCCTCTTTTCCTCCCGCTCGCTATCTCCTCACCATGGTGACATTTCAGGGGAATGGGGGGAATCACTACTTCCGTTCGTTTTTTCACTGTTACGCAAAACTGTGTAGATTTCCCATCCGCAAAGAAGTTTCACTTCAAAAAATTTTAAAACTTCCTCGGTAACTAGAAGAATGAAGACTATCATCAGTAGGACTTGCAAAATCCTGGTAAAAATTCGAAAAACAACACATAATAAAACCTACCTTAAATACAGGGTGTCTCGAAACTCAGTGTCAAGAGGACACGGGTCAAAGGGGGAATCATATCAGTTCTAGAAAAAGTTTTAAAAAATTCTCTATCACTTGGTAAATTGATGACTATCAGATTTTTAAAAATATGGAAAAACTGACACCCATCATATAAAGATACCTACAGTCAAAATAGTAAAAAATAATAAACTAGCAAAAATATACAAATCAAAAATACATTAACCGAAATGCTATATAAAATTTTTTATTTTCGAGAGCAAGAGCAATTTACTTCTGTTCTTCCACCCTACCACCGAATACGTGGAAATTAATAATTAATAGACAGAGGATCTATCATAGAGCGGCGGTAACGAGTATCGAGCATTTGTACAAATGTAGTGGCACCATTTATGTAGACATTTCATTTTTTTTTTTTTTTTGCAATAACAATTCTAAGTTACAATAAAATACTGATTTGGTGCTGTGTCCTGTACATAATAACTGAAATTGAAAGATATTTAGGTACCTGTTTATTTAAGTATCAAGTAAAAAGTATAAGTACCAATACACATTTCTAAATTATTTAAGTAGGAAGATATTGAATTTATGATTAAGTATTTTCTGTATTTTCAAAGATTAAAAGCATCGGAATTTCCCAAAAATATGTATGTTGTCTTAAAATTTGTGATGAGTAACTTAATTACTTCCATAGGATGGATAAAAATAATCATTTTATGTGGATTATGCAGATTTCCCGCAAATATTATGAATAAAAGTAAATTGGTCTTGATTTTCGTAATACATCTGTTTTTTTTTAAGTATAGGTAGCAATAGCAAAAAATGGATGACAACGGGAAAAAAAAAACTATTTATTTAAAGTGGGGCAAATAATTCTAAAGTTTGTTCTTATAAAAAACCTCTTTAAACTGATGGGCCAATAACTAATAATCAGAGTTTTAGGTTTTAGCGAGTATAGACAATTATTTTAAAAAAAAATAAACTAGGTACTTTTTCCTAATTATCTCAGAAATATACTATATTGTTTTGTAAAAATTTGTTAGAATATTTTTAGTTTATCAAGCTCAGTTGTGTTATCATAATTTTATGACATTCACTTTTAAATTAATTTTCAGGAAAACCAAGTCCTTAGTTGACAATTTTAGTATGTCTGGCAGAAAATATAAAAGTAGAGCGGAAAAACGAAAATTACTGAAAAAATTAATCTTGAGAAAAAGAAAAAATCAAATGTGTCAAAAAAAAATTTCAATTTTTTTTCCAAATGGAACAAAGAAACAAGAATGTAACAAACGTAGATACATAAACAAGCGAAAGGGAAAAGAACTTTGTCAAAGAAAACAGAGAAACACAACAAGCAAATATTTATGATGAAAATATACAAGATCTCGATGAGACCAGCAGCCTTCTGAAAAATATATCGTCAGCCAGAGGACATCAGTAATACCCCGACCAAAAAGTGTTCAGAAAATGTTGGGTTTGAGTTTCAGAAATCCGTTGACGTGGATGACATCCGTTGACGTGGGTTTCGTGGCCTACATCGTTAAGTAATAATTTTATTGACTACTAGCTGTTACCCGCGACTTCGTTCACGTAGAAATTTACAAAAAAGTGTTTTGTTCAATTCACAGATCTTACGAAAACTTAATAATTCTGTATTCCACGTTAAGAAATACATACACGCTATATATATATATAGAGAGAGAGTTTAATGTCATTTTTTTACTTTGTGAATAAATGTTTTGTTTTTATATTTTTGTGTTCTTTCTGCTTTTTGGTGTTTATTGTTTTATTATTTTTTATTTTCTTTGTTTTTTGTTAATTTTTGTGTGGTTTTTTTCGTATAAATTTATTGAACATCCTCTCTATATACAGTATTAAATTTATTGAAAAATCTCTTTATATACAATATTTGGTGTGTACGATTTTCTTGAGCTAAAACAAAAACGCCAGTGGCATTCCTCGCACGTGAACATGCCACGTATAGTTGGCCATGTGAAAAGCAACTCTTAGTTAAATCTATGTCAACTTTGCTTAACGTTTGCCCTTGTGACTTGTTAATTGTCATAGCAAAGCTGACACTTACAGGGAATTGTAGTCTTTTGAATTCAAACGGGAAATTCGATGGTATTATGGGAATTCGTGGTATAAGTACTATGTTACCTTTTCCGCATCCGGATATTATACGACCTTCTATAACGTTTCTTTGCAATGACACTACTCGCAACCTAGTACCATTGCAAAGTTTTGGTGGGTTTAAATTACGGAGTAGTATGATGGGAACGCCAATCTTAAGTTCTAGCTTGTGAGGAGGTAGACCAGGCACAATTATACTGTTTAAAAATTCTGTTGGATAACTAACCGTTTCATCCGGATTGCAAACTGTATTGATGGAAAGGTATGTTTGTGATTCACCAGGAAGCTTATTTAACATGCGCTGACTAAGCGCAGTAACCTGGTCGTTTATAGGTGCTAAAATGGATCTTTCACACAACCACGAATCTTCTTTTATATTGAGATTGTGAACATCATCATAAATGCTATGTTTTTTTATCAAAACCTGAAATATTTTCATGAATAAAAACCTAACAATGTTTAACATCGATTTCTAATTATTATACTTAAAGTTCAGCTGTTAAAGTTTAAAACAGTTTAAATATAACGAATTAAAAAAACTCACAATTAAGAAATTAAGAACAATTTGAATTATTTTAGAAACAACTACCTACGCAGTTAACTAAATAAAATAACCTAAGAGTAATTTATCAAAACCTGAAATATTTTCATGAATAAAAACCTAACAATGTTTAACATCGATTTCTAATTATTATATTTAAAGTTCAGCTGTTAAAGTTTAAAACAGCTTAAATATAACGAATGAAAAAAACTCACAATTAAGAAATTAAGAACAATTTGAATTAAGAAAAACAGAGAGGTAGAAAAATGAAAGATACCTTGAAAATTATTATTCTTCGATTACAATATAAATATTAAGCAAATAATAACTATTGTTTAAATGGGACTAAAAATGTAAATAAAAAAAGAGAAAGGATTAAAACTTATCAATTTTTTGTTTCTTGCATTGCTTTTTGTTTATGAAGCCTTGATTTATTATTTTTAAAAGTGCATCCGAAACAGCCGATGCTCTACTTAACTGAACAGTGAGATAACTATCATAAAAAAAATTTATGGCACGTGTCAGCGAATTATGATGTGCGCGTAACACTGTAATGTCTCATGAAGAGCATCGGTCGCCAGTAACCAAAACAACGACTTCATTAGCTTAGCTTGGCGTTCATCTTGGCATTCAGTTTCACGTTCACCCGTATAGTTTCCGTTCCCGTAAGAATACGGGAATAAAATATAGCCTATGTTACTCCCCGTTAATGTAGCTTTCCATTAGTGAAAGAATTTTTAAAATCACACCAGCCGTTTCCGAGATTAGCCGGAACAAACAGACAGACAGACAGACAGACAAAAATTTTAAAAATTGGTTTTTTGTTATGAGTACCGTATTAGTACCGTAGTGCATTAAGTAAAAAGCTGCTAATTTGAAATTACAAACAGACACTTCAATTTTATTTTTTAGTATAGATATAGATAGTATAGATATAGATATCCTTTCATATGAAATTAGTTATTTTCAAAATAAAGATCCAAACAATATATATTCTGTTTCGGTAAATTTTTGATGGAATTTACAAGATCAAAGTAAAGAGGATATCAACCTGGAGAGCGTACACGCTATTATTGATTACTATTCAGATGACGTAGACGCACATTTAGTAAATGAAGGTGTGTGTTCAACTCAAAACTTATCTAAAACAAACTGAGCTAGAGTCCTAAACTTGTAGTAGTACGCTCAATTTAATTTTTAAAAAGAAACCTGCTGACGTTTTTCCAAATTTGGATGCAATTTTAAAGATTATTTTAAGGCTACCTATTACCAGTTGTGAAGTGGAGTGTGTGTTCTCAAAAATGTCCTATATAGAAAACAAATATAGGACAACAATGACAAATGCTAGGCTTAATTATTTATGACTTCTTTCTATTAATACTGACCTCACTTAAGACTTAAAATGTGATAAGCAAATAAAAGAATTTGCAGCTAAAAAGTGTAGAAAAGTAAATTATGTTATTGTTTATAACGTATTTAAATTGTTTGAAATTTAAAAAAAAAATTTCAGTTTCGTATATTTCAAATTTTCCTGCCCAAAAATTGTTTTTAGGAAAATAGCAAACATTTTAATTATTTAGGGGAGCCCCCAGATATCGGTAGCCTAGGGCCCCCAAAGGTCACAGTCCATCTGCTTGGAATGTTTAATTGATTAAAGTACCGATGACCATAATTAAACTTGAAAGTTGCAAGAGGTCAGCAAAAACTACACAGTGGAATTACATGAAAATTGGGTAATGGCAGAATGAAATGATGCGAATTTTATTAAGACAAAAAAAAAAAAAAAAAAAAACAATGAGTTTCAAAAACCACCTCTAGGTGGAGAGCATTTACTGAGAGCATATAAATAATCTACAAAAGTTTACAAAACATGCACGATATGCTGTTCACCATTGTCTGCTACCATCTGGAAGCGTAAAATCGCATGTTCGACTGTTGAAAGCAGCATGCACATGGCGTTCATGTTCTCTTTAAGGTCGTATAGAGATGTGATAGGATCACGGTACACCATGGCCTTGAGGTATCCCCACAGCTAAAAGTCGCAAGGATTCAGGTTGGGGGATCTAGGACGCCGAGCTGTAGGAAGATGCCGGCGTCGCATTTGTTTCACACAACGGGTGATGTGTGAAGGAGCACCAACCTACATAAAAATTGTGGTTGTATCGCATTTCCTTGCCTCAAGATCCGGAATAACGGATTCCTCTAATAATAAAGCACATCCTTGACCAGAGAGGGTGCATGTGACAGGCCCTGCGTCGCTGTGCTTTTCGAAAACAACCCAGACCCACAATAACAGTTGCAGTAAAGCCGCACCAAACCGTTACATACGAAGAGTGTAATACAGGAATTGTATGAGTTAACCGAACCTTCAACGTGAAAGTGGGCCTTGTAGGTCCACAAAATGCTCCATGGGCATTCATTTTGGAGCTCAACTCGCGCAAGAAACCGCAATGTTAAAGTCTGTCGACTATCCAGATTACCTGGTAAGAGCTCCTGCACTAAAGACCGTTTAAAGAGCAGAGGTTCCCAAACTTTTCTGACTCATAGACGACCCCTTGCCATGTTTTTTTGTCTTTGGGTAGATCCCTTCTAATCTAATATTAATTTTTTGTTCATTGATTAACTTGAATTTTTGACAGCTGGTACAGAGCTACTTTAAAAGATTAAAATTTTTAATACTAGTGAAGTGAGAGTATATATATATAGTGTTTAAAACTTAAGAAAAACATGCTAAATTTAAAAATACATAAAATATAATTCAGAAACAAACAAAAAATGCTTTTAATAGGAGGGATGAATCTGGAGCTTCAATAACAAAATTTCCAAAATTTGGTGAGTGAGTGAATATTAACGTCCCACTGTTCAGCTACACGAGGGCTTTTGGGGACGGTCCGCATAATTTTGAACCATGGTCAAGTGACGCGGACGACACCTGAGCTGGCACCCCCTCTCCTAACTACCACACCACACCAACGGGAGGACGTTTGAGCTTTCGACAGATTTTACGTGGATCGCTCCCATACCCGGCGGGTCTTCAGTGGTACTGGGATCGAACTCATGACACGCTAGCCACGATTTGATGTCTAGACCACTTGGCTACACTTCAAAATTTGGTATCAATCTTGTCGAGTTAATGCTGAATTTTTTCTTCGGTTAATAGTGTTCATTTTTTCGTCTACCACTGTCAAAGCATTCTCAAATCCAAATTCAAGAACTGAATAGAGTGCATTCAAATTAAATGAACGTAGGTTCAAGAAACATTATCTTGATAAATTGTCTGTGACAAAATATGATAATAGGAAAATGCGCGATGTCTAGCATTATACTCCTTTAGCTTAATTCTGGCAAGAAAATCTGAAATGATGGTCCCTGTTTTAATAAAATATATGCTGTCACCTTCTAACTATGCAAATTAACCTCGTTAAATTTAGTAAATAACTTTTTAATTAATAAAATCTGTTTTCCCCTTGATTACATTCAAGTCACGATGTATATTTGAATAAGAGCTTCTATCATAGACCCCCATTACAACTCATAGAACCCTAAATTAATTTCTCACTGACATGGACCCCTTGAAAGTCGTCATAGAACACTATATAGACCACTTTATGAATCACTGGTTTCGATGGATAGTAGCCTAAGACATTTCGAAGAATCTTATGAACCGTGGCAGATGCTGCAATCCACCGAATACTAGTGACGCTGATGGTTTGCGCGATCTGTCTCCCTCCACTACCTGTGATGCAACACACTTTCGTCCCCTTCCTGGCTCAATCCCCAGTGTGTTCCCGTTTCTTCAAATTTCCTAATCCTTAGTGGACAGTTTTGTAACCGGTTCAAAGACCAAAATGTGCACAAAGCTTCTCGGTTTTAGTAAAACAATTTCACCAGTAAAGTACGTTCCTGGAGAGTCAACGGCATCTTCCTTTATTTGGAAACAAGCATGACTGCAGTTCGCATATCTATATCCAGAGGGTTGCTACGCACGCACAGGATTACTATGGTTAAGACGTTTGCATATGCTAATAGTTTACATTGCACAACGCCAACTAATGGTGGTTTTTCTAACTCATTTTTTTCTCTCGATAAAATTCCCATCATTTCAATTTGCCATTACCCAATTTTCATGCAATTCTTCTGCAGTTTTTGCTACAGACTGCGAACAAATTTAAAGTTTAATTATGGACAATCGGTAATACAAAAATGTTTTCTGTTTTTTATTTATTGTTGAATTTGAGTTACACATTTAAGATTAAATTTGTTAAAAAAGTCATTTTGCTGTAAAAAAAAATGGCAATAATTGCTTTGGATTAGAAGAGTAGTGTTGTACTATTTTGGAGGAATCTTAACCACATGGGTCATCTGAAATAACTTCCTTAGGGTAGTGAGTAATATTTTTCTTGCTTTGGAGGGTTAAAGTTAGGTGACATTTTCTCAAATCGAGTCAAGCTACGTTAATTTCAACTGAACCAGCATTTTTTTTCTCCATCCGTGACTGTGATTAATAGCACGGCTATGTAAGATCATTTAGTAAAATCATAGCAAAATTGTGGAATTTGTGGTCACAGTACTTAATGATGGGTTGGAAGGGGTGCAAACACAGAGGTGTTTTTAAAATGAAAAAAAGTTGCAAATAAAAAATTTCGCTATAATCGTTATGATCAGAAAAGAACATATGTTGTACCATTCTTAACTAAATGACTATCTTTTAAAGAAATTGCCTGGGATTGTATGCAATGTTTTTCTTTTCATGGAGATCATCATTTGCTCAAATCCCGACTTCAGCAAACTACATTGATTTGAACTAAGCCAGCAAATTTTTGTACTCCTGTGATTAATAGCAAGGCTAACAAAACTGTCAAAGTGAAATTTGTTTTCACATTACCTAATGATGTGATGAAGGGTGTCAGTTTTCCGCATTTTCAAATATATGCTAGTCATCACTCAACCAAGTGATAAGAGGATTTTTATTTTTAAATCCCACAACCTGACATGACTTCCTCTTTCACCTCATGCCAGCTTAACGTTGAGCTTCAGGAGCCTGATCTTCTAAGTGCTCAACTCCCACTTTCAAGATAAGGGATGAAGAGAGAGAAAGGAGATCAAGTGTATCATCAACCAAGCACGTGAAATGTTTCAGTATATTTATTATACACACCTTGAGTTAATATTTTTCTTACATAATGCCATTTTTAGTATTGCCCAAGATAAAATCGGTCCATTATTTTGTAGTAGTACCTTCTTTTCTATTTTTATTGCTTTGACTTCCTTTCCAATTTGCTTGACTTCCTTTCCAACTGCGATATTTCAATTCCACATAGGAGCGATGTGGATACCAGTAGCTCGGTTCAGATATCTTCTGATGTTCCTTTCAATTTTTCGATGAAATTATCGTAATAAGACTCTGGATATTCAAAGATATCGAAAGATACTCTGAAGAGGGATACACACGTTTATGTTGTCTTGGATAACAGCAAGGTCCACTGGGCTAAGCAAGGGGGAAGTAATTAAAATTTTTTGACGAAATATACTGTAGATCTTGGTATGAACGAAATATATGGTATAGTTGAGGCTTAGGAAAGAATACTTTCTCAAGTTTTATTTTTGTACACGGAAATTTCTATTTACAATATGTTTTATTTGAGGGGGAGGAGACAGAATCTATTGTTTTACAACTCTTTTTGAATTCTGCTTTTTTTCCCCTCGTTTGATTTATTACATCTGATTGACCATAGGACGAGCAGGAAGAAATATTGGATTGCCTTAAATTTGCTACTTGTATGAATAACGTTGTTTACACAAAACTTTTTTTCAAGCATATTTTTTTGGGAGACAGTAATATTAAAAGTAATCTATGTTCAAAAAGTCAGTTTAATCACAGCTATTATTTTAAATTTTAAAAAAAATTACAAATGATTAAGGTTTTTAAACTTTTTACAAAATACTTAACTTTTAAATTTTTTTAGTTAGGTAAAAACATGATTTCTGTAACCTTGATTATTGTGAACAAAAGTTAGTATAAAATTCAATATATGTTTCCTTGTTGAATTTTAATAATTATTTTTATATTTAACTATAAGAAAAACGTAAAAATTCTTACAACATTTTTTGAAAAATAGTTAAGAGTTCGCAAACTTTTATAGAATACACCGGGTGTCTATAATTAAACATGAAATTTAAAAGCATTCAGTAGCAAAAATTATGCAGCAGATTTGCATGAAAATTGGGCAATAGCAGAAAGAAATAATAGGGATTTTATCGAGAGAAAAACAATGAGTTTTAAAATCCACTCCTAGGTGACGTACCATAGCATTATTGGGAACATATAAATAATCTACCAAAGTTTGCAAAATATGCTGTCAACTATCGTCCGCTACCATCTGGAAGCGTAAAATCGCATGTTCGACTGCTGAAAGCAACATGAATTGGGGAATGATACGCACACGACATTCTATGATTTCTTTAAGGTCAGATAGAGATGTATAATGGGTAAATGGTAGACGAAGGCCTTGAGGTATCTCCACAGCCAAAAGTCGCAATTCAGGTCGGGGGATCTAGGAGGCCAAGCTGTAGGAAAATGCAGGCGTCGCATTTGTTTTACACAACGGGTGATGTGTGGAGGAGCACCAACCTGCATAAACATTGCGGGTCTGACCTCTTCTAATCAATATACAGCCATTACTGCAGTGGCACAATGTACAACCCATCAACCTCGCAGAGTGGATGGGTAGGATTCTAGGGAGCCCATAGCTTGATTGACTGCAAATGCGACTTGGGACCCAAAATCTGACTTTTCAGGAGACTCATAATATTCTAGGTTCTGCCACTGTATAACTGGCACCAAGACAAAAACAGCGTTGATCGGAGAACACAACACATCGCCACTCCGCGCTGCATTGATCTCTAGCGTGACATCACTAAAGTCACAGATGTCAGTGATTTGGAGCTAATGCTATGAACGCTACAGGGCATCTGGCTAGGAGCTATTTCTCAAACAATTTATTTGTTGCAGTTCACTGTGTCTTTCTGGAGGAGAAAAAAACTGTATTTTCTGCTGTAGATGCACTATGATGTTCCAAAGCCATGTGATGAATACGGCGGTATTCTCTGTCAGTGTGACCCAAGAGTGATTAGATCATAGTTTTCTTGAGGTGGTGCATTTCCAGGATAACTGCTACCAAAAATCATACACAGTGGATACATTCCTCCCAAGTCTTCTTGCAAAATCGTGGAAAGAAAATCCACCTTTTTTTAGCTCTATCATACTACCTCGTTCGAACTCAGCGAGCTGTTGATATTGACTTCTTCGTCTTCTTAAAGTCAATCTGGACTAACATTAACACACTATGTCAAATCTCGACAGTAAATAACTCTCACTGACTTTATAGTGCGTATTTACAGTACACCTAATTTGCCCGTTCAAAGTAGATCAACTAGCGTTCACTTTTGCGCTTAACGCAAAATCTGAATTTAAGTAATCTTTTAGATGTATAAACACGCCTACCAAATTTCGTTCACTTAGCACAACTTCTTCTTGAGGTCTATCAGTGAATTTTACTGATGAAGGTAGATGAAACAAAAGGGATATGTGATAAAAGATATGAGTAGTTCAAAGCAAACTTTTTCAAGCTAGTTGAATTTTGCCCTTAATAACAAGGGTAAAGGCCCTGGCTGAAATCAGTGAAACGAATGAGGAAGAAAAAGACCAGAACGCTGGAGGAAACTCCCCTTTTGAAACAGATGGACAACTATGAAACTTCCCTAATGACCGTGATTTGGAATACCATACTCTAGAGAATAAATAATACTAGCAAATCATTACAATCAGGGACATCTTAAGGCATGGGCCAACTGGGCTTGAGACCAGGGCCTTGCCCTCATTGGGAGCCTCGTTTCGTTTTCGACTCGTCTTAATAAGATCATGATCCAGATATTTTTAACTGTTCAAATATTATTGCCTTATATATTCTCCGAAAAACAGGGAATTTCAAGCACGTCAACTGGCAAAAGTGGTAAGACTGTATTAGTTTGTGATGACCGTTGTCCATCTAGGCCTGTGCTTAATACCATAAACAATCATTCAACTAATTTAGTCGGAATGCGGCCATCGGTCGAGTCAGTTTGTGCCTATGTTTTTGAGATTTAAATTACCATTTGACCAAATATTTGTCAATGCTTGCTATATATTGTCCACTTTTATAGATCTCAGGTACGACCTGCTTTTGCATAAAGTCCCAGGACCTCAAAAAAAGATTTATCTGGGCCCAGGGCTTCTAAGAGTCTTAAGACGTCTCCGATTGCAATTAGTTGAATTAGAATTACTAAAAAGGATATAGTCCACTAAAATCCTGGAAATTATATCCAGAATTTCAGAAATTTGCAAAAGTAGAACCAGAAGCAACTGATTTATATATATATATATATATATATATATATATATATAATCAGGGCTCTCGTGGAAGAGGAACCTCAATTAGCTCACAGGCAGCAAAAGAGAAAATTATTTTTGGTGAAAGTAAAGAAGTCGGTCGTAAATTTTTGAATGAAGGGGAAATTTAGTCATGAATTTATTTTATGTCATATGCGATAGGACAAGAGAACTATCCCGAAGAGATATATGAAACTGTTATAGAGCACTTTTATTGACGAGAAATAGATTATTACCTAAAATTAAGAAAGCTACATAAAAATTAAAGAATATTTACAAAAACGATATTAAATCTTTTAATTTTGACGATAAATTGGATAAGTTTTTACTGTTTATTTTTTTAAAAGATAAATGAAACCCTTAGTAAAAATTTATTGAGTTGCAAGAGATTTGGCCTCGACTTCCCTAATGTAAAAATACTTTTAACAATGCTGATACAAATGCATCAGGTGAGAGATCTTTTTCAGTTTTAAAGCAAGTTAAATTTATGTAAGAAGTACTATGGGAGAAAACAAATTGAACATGGCCATATTATATGCATAAAACAAAATATTTTGGACTAAGTATGAACAACAAAAATAATTGATAAATTTGCCAAACGAAAATCAAGCTGTAAAGATATATTGCAAAATTATAAGCTCTTTTTTTGTAAGGTTTTTATTTTTTTAATACAGTTAAGGTTTTACTTGAGCCATTATTATTAGTTATACATTTTATTTTGATAATTTAAAGTCAGCAAATTGTTTCACTATTTTAGTTTTTCGACTCTTAAACCCATGAGCCTGAACCCTTTTACCGCCAGGGGCCTCCAGCTAGCTTGATCCGCCTCTGCTGGAACGGGGAGAAAGTTACTACTAAAAGATGTGAAAAAATATTAAATTTAATGATTTAGCATACACTCCCGCCTCGTTAAAATATATAAGTTTCAACATAAAAAGAAAACTGTCATTATACATACAGAGTACAAAATAAGGAAAAAAAGATACGTTAAAATAAATACCAAATTCACAACCAATAATATTTCAGAAAATATATCAAATTTTTATACCCCCCCCCCCCAAATTTTTTTGTCCGGTTTGTCCAGCTCTAGAGCCGCACTAAACCATTACATGCGAAGGATGTATTGTAATTTGTAGGAATTGATGTGGTTTTGTACCAGCCCATAAACGGCTATTGTGCATGTTAGCCGCACCTTACAAATGAAAAAAGCGTGTTAAAAAGTAGGCCTCGTCGGCCCAAAAAATGTCCCATGGACATTCATCCTGGAGCTTAATTCGAGCAAGAAGCTGTAACATAAAAGTTTGCCGACTATTCAGATCATCTGGTAAGCACTGCTGCACTAGCGACAAATTATAGGCATAGTAGCGCAAGATTTTTCGAAGAAAATTATGAACCGTGGAACGAGGTTGATCAACAAATGCTTCAATACGTCGAACATTAGTACTGCTGATCTGTCTTCCTACACTTGCGTCGCTACATCATCAACTACCTGCACACTTTCGTACCCTTCCTGGTTGAATCTCCAATGTTCCCGTTGCTTCAAATTTCCTAATCATGCTTGTCAGGTTACGACATTTACATATGCCTATAGTTTACATTGCACAACACCATCTAGTGGTGTTTTTTGAAACTCTCATCGGTTTTTTTTTCTCTCGATAAAATTCCCATCACTTCATTTTGTCATTTCCTAATTTTCATGCAATTTATCTGCATAGATTTTGCTACTGACTGCTCGAAAATTTCAAGTTCAATTATGGACACACGGTGTATATACAGTGGGTACAAAAAGTATTTGCACACATACATTTTTGTTCACAATTTATAAGAAAATGCATTAAGAAATACAAAAATTGGCATTTTAAAAATAAAATAAGCCTATTCATTTAAATAAATTACAAAAAAAAAATACACTAATATTAATAAAAAACATTTTTTGCAACAATATTAAAATATCTTATGTCAAAAAAGTATTTGCACACTCAACTCAACTTTAGCAAATTTGCATTTTTTGCTAATTATTTGACAGTCATCCCGCAGTAAATAACATACGTAAGACGACTATAAAAGGAAGTATTGTCGAAACTTTATCAGTTGATTGTCGATTTCAAATTGTAAGGGCACCTAAGAAATCTGAATTGCCGATTTCATTGCGAGAAAAAATTGTTTCTCTACGTGAAAATGGCCTAAGTTATCGAGAAATAGGTAAAAAAGTAAATGTTTGCTTCTCTACTGTTCGGTATGTTATAAAACATCATAAAGAAAGAGGATCTACATCAAATAACTTGCGCTCTGGACGCCCAACAAACTTTCACTGCGAATTAAGCGAAAAATCGTAAGAGAAACATCGAAAAATCCATTTGTTAGTGCAAATACATTAGCCAATATGTCGCTTCAACATCTGGAACTCAAATCTGTGCCCAAAGTGTTCGAAATGTCCTGCATGATGCACAAATTTATGGGAGATCTCCAAGGAAAAAACCTCTCATAACTGAACTGAAGACTTGAATTCACTAAGGAATATATCAATAAGCCAATTGATTTCTGGACAAATGTCATATTCTCCGACGAGAGTAAGTTCAATATCTTTAAATCAGACGGCAGGAAATTAGTTTGGAGAAAACCTTGTACTGCTTTTCATACCAAAAATGTGTTACCTACAGTTAAACATGGAGGAGGTTCTGTTATGATTTGGGGGTGAATGGCTAGCAAAGGAGTTGGTAATTTGTGTTTCATTGATGGGAATATGACAGCTTGAACCTATATTGATGTGTTGCGAGATAACTTGCCTCAAAAAACAATAAAATTGGGTATCGGTAATTCGTACTATTTTCAGCAAGACAATGATCCCAAGCACACTGCCGGTATAACACGTATGTGGTTGCTTTATCATGTACCCAGAAAACTTGCCACTCCACCACATTCACCAGACTTAAATCCTTTGGAAAATTTGTGGAATTCTGTGGATTTAAAAATAAAAAAGGAAGATTTCAAGCAAATCTGCCCTTATTGAAGAGTGGTCGAATACTGACCCTACTGTTACAGAAAAATTAATTAAATCAATGCCAGCAAGATTACAAGCAGTAATAGATGCTAAAGGAATGCATACTAAATATTAGTTATTTGAAATTTGCTTATATATTTTATTTCTTTTGTATTCATGCAGGTGTGCAAATACTTTTTTGACACGAGATATTTTAATTTTGTTACAAAAAAGCATTGTTATTTATATTATTGTAATTTTTCCGTTTGTTTTGGATGATTAAACTTATTCTGATTTCGCAAAACCAAATTTTTTATTTACTAATGCTTCTTTTTATGAATTGCAAACAAAAATGTAGGTGTGCAAATACTTTTTTTACCCACTGTATATATATGTATATTCAAAAAATTTCAAGACTATCTTGAACAGAAAAATTCTTTAGGGAAAAAAACACACACCTTCCAAAATGAAAGTCTGAGAAAAACATATTTAAAGGTAGCAAAGGCATAAAAGAAAAACTAATGTCTGTAAAACTATTAATTTTTTAATATGTTATTTTCCGACTTTAGAGCTATATTTTAAAACAGTACTTTAATTAGATAAGCTCTTGAATTTTTTTTTTCTTTCCAGATATGTTTTTGTGCAATATTGATTGCATTTGTTACGACGACAAATTACTCAGCTTAATCTTTACACATTTTCACAGAAGTTTTGAAGCACAAATGACTTATTTTGTAATACAAATAGTATTACAAATTAACTATTTTTTCAGTTCTTACTTTGTGTTACTAACTTTTATGCAAAAGCTAGGCACATTGAACGTTTCCAATTTTTTTACATAGGGTTTGAATTTATTTTTCCCCCTCACTGTTTTTCATTTTTAGTATAGCCGAATTTCAACGCAGGATAAAATAGGTCCATTCTTATAGTTTTTTTTTCTTTCTTTTTACTGCATTGTCTTCCTTTACCAGCAACACAGCTGCAGAGAGAGGGAGGGACACATTTTTCAGAGGTAAAAAATTTAATAAAATGTTGAGGAAAGAGATTTCATGATTTGTAAAACTATTTTGAATTATAGAATCAAAAACTAGAATTTGACTATGAAAACTAAATTACTAGTTTGTCCACTAATCACACTGACTATGATTTTTTTTGGATTCTTTTATAGCTTGAAACAAGCAATATAAATTTCAAATCAAAGCATATTATTATTAATTTATTTTTTTCTCTGTCAAGGAAGTTTTTAGAACAAGATATAATAAAAAATTTTTTATGAGAAAACTTTTTATTTTTATTTTACTAGAAATGCTGTAAATATTTTTAACAGAAAATATTTTTATTTACATGTACATATTCCTATATCTTTTATACATAATGGTTTTATGTATTTATTTTGAATAACCTTTACCTAAATAGATTTTATTTAATAAAACATAAACTGCTCATACATGTTTTAATGTATTTTGCTACAGAAAACGAATAACAAGGAAATAGAACTTAAATAATGTTTAGCATTTTTTTACTAATGCCTCTATACACTGGTGTCCAAAAGTTAAGCATAAATCGTAAAATGCGAAAACATGGAGTAAATATACGTAAAATTATTCAAAATTTCTTGCGGATATTAATTGGGTGAAGAAGAAACATTGGGTTTATGCAAAACTTTTCAGCCGACTACGTCCTACGGGAAACACCGGCACATGTCGGAACGCGGAGAAACCGATTCACGCAGCATAGGCCGTTCAGACAAGTTTCGTGCAACTGCTGTGCGAAGGAACGTTGTTAAGCATCAAATAAGGTGAATGATGGCACAAAGACGCCAATTGGACATGTTTACGAAAGGAAAAATCGTTGGAATGCTGGAATCCTCACGATCACAAACCGAGGTGTCTCGAATTCTGAATGTAAACCAGTCTGTGATCTCAAGACTGTGGCAGAGGTTTCAAAGAACGGGAGATGTTACCTAACAACCAGTATCAGGTCAACCAAGAGTCACAACCCCTCGCCAAGACCGATATCTGGTAATAAATGCACGATGTCAGAGGGGCAGTACTGCCAGAGCACTGGGTTCGGTGCTCACAGTCTCCACAGGAATACGAATTTCGAGACAAAATGTTTACAGGAGACTCAATCATGATGGCCTGTATGCCAGAAGACCACAGTTTGCATTCCCCTCACGTCTGCGTATAAACGCGCTCGTTTGAACTGGAGTTTGAAACAACAATATTGGAGTGTGGGCCAATGTGATGTTCAGTGGCGAGTCCCGGTTTAGTCTGAGTAGTGATTCTCGACGGGTAACGATATGGAGAGAATGTCGAACACGTTTTGAACCAAGAAACATAACGGAAAGACATCATTTTCCATCAAGGGGAGTAATGGTATGGGCAGGCATCATGATGGACGGCCGCACAGACCTCCATTTCTTTGACATGGGGTCTGTGATTGCTCAAAGATACGAAGACGAAGTTCTTGAGCCTTATGTTCGCTTGTTCCAAGGTGCTGTCAGTCCTGACTTCATATTCATGGACGATAATGCGCCATGTCACCGAGCAGTGCTGCTTGATGACTGCCTTGAAACGGAAAAGATCCAGCCCATGTCGTGGCCTGCGAACTCCCCTGATTTAAATCCTATCGAGCATGTATGGGATATGCTCGGAAGACAAATTGCAGCCCTTTCGCACCCACCAAGCTCCGTTACAGAACTGAAGAGAGCTCTTCAAGAAGCTTGGAACCGTTTGAGCCCACAACTCATTCATCATCTCATAGCAAGTATGGTAAATCGCTGTGCAGCGTGCCTGGCTGTCAGAGAGGTGACCACACGCCTTATTAAACTGCAACATCAGTATTTTATTTAATGTTTTCTTTCATTTTTTCTTTAAAGTGTGAATCCTTGCTATGCTCAGTTTTCTTTCAAACTAATACTTTGGATAATAAAATTAATTATTATCATTCTTTTGATTTGCTTCCTTATTTTATAACCATTTTACACTCGCATATCACGTTTTCCGCCATTCTGATTTACAGTTCCTTGTTTATTCACATAATTATCAATTATTCTTAACTTTTGGACACCAGTGTAGATTTTTCAATTATCAACATTTTAAAAATTAATACATATACGCTCAATACAAAAATACCTAGTTTATTATTTATAACTAATACAAATAATCATTTTGTCATTTAATACATTTAAAAATTATGTAATTCAAAACATCAATTAAAAAATTCGTAGGAGAAAGGATCCAATCCCAGCGCCAACAGAGGTCGGGAAAAAAGGTGATAAATATTGTAGGTGATAGAAATGTGCAAAAATGTTACACTTTTTGTGGTGGTGAAGGAATGCAAATTACACCAGCATTGCAAGTGCAATTTATCACTTGTCTTTTTTGCACTGTCTAGGACATAGGTTCCCAACATTTTTGGACTGGCGCCCCTTTTCTTGTAAATATTTCGATACTGCCCCCCTTTTCTAGCGAATATTTCGATACCACCCCCTCCCACATTAGAGAAATAAGAGTGTGCATAATGCATGGAAAAAACACAAGAGTTAAGTTTGAAAAATATCCTATTACTAATAGAATATATGTTTTAATTTATTTTTTTCTAAAGCCCCAATTTTTTTACTTGCAAATCTGAAATAGCTATTGCCACATATATATTTGAATGTGTTATATACACTGGTGCGCAAAAATTAAGGACGAGACGGTTTTTTCAATATAACTTTGTACAAAAGCATTCCAAATCAACACATTTAATACCGTAAGATCCCCAATACGTAAGGACATGAGTAATGTAAGCAACACTTACTAAAAGAGAAATCAGAGGGATAAAAAGAAGCTTTATTGAAAAAGTAGCATGGAGCGCAATGCGACTGAAGGCCAAAACATCCCTGTGATGGGTGTCCAGCAAGAAATATCCGGTCTTTAGTATAGGGGATATGATCTCCCCTGACTGCTAGGCAGGTTTCACAGCGTCTGCCCATGCTGAGAATGAGGGTGTCAATGAGTTGTTGAGGCATTGCTGCCCATTCGTCTTGCAGCGCCAATCGAAGCTCCGGAATCGTTACTGGTGGTAAGGTACGAGCTGCCAAGCATCTGCCTAAAAAACCCCATACATGCTCGATGGGATTGAGATCCGGAGATCGTGCCGGCCAATCCATACTTTCAATATCCTCACTCTCTAAGAGCTGTTCGGCAGCTACTGTGCGATGACATGGTGCATTGTCGTCCATGAAAAGGAACTGCGGACCCATAGCGCCTCTAAAAAGATGCACATATGGAAGAAGAATCTCGTTACAATAACGGGTCCCGTTGACTGAACCTGCGTCGAAGATGTGAAGGTCTGTACGACTACCAAGCATGATGCCTCCCCAAACGAGAACACCGCCACCTCCATACCTGTCCCTTTCAATGATGTTCGAGGGATGATTGCGGCTTCCCCGCTCTCTCCAGATGAGTATGCGATGAGAATCGCTACTCAGACTGAATCTGCTCTCATCTGTAAAGAGTACTCCTCCCCATTCATTGTCTCTAAAATTCCGGTATTCCCGGCACCACAGAGAACGCCTTCTCCGATGGGCAGGCGTTAGAGGTACACACCGTACAGGGCGTCGTGCAAACAGACCACCACCGTGCAGTCTTCTGGCCACGGTAAAACGCGATATTGGTCGTCCAGTCGCCTGTGTCGTGTGTCTAGCGATTTCTCCCGCTGTCTGCCGCCTGTTTTTTCTAGCCTGTAAGGCAATATACCGGTCATCTGCGGGTGTGGTTCCTCGTGGACGACCACTACTGAACCCCCGGATAGCTGTCCCTGTAGTTTGAAATTGTCTCCAAAGTCGTGAAACAATGCTGTGAGCAATTCCGAACTCTGCAGCCACACTTGTCACACTGCGACCTTCCTCCAACTTCCCAATGATTCGACCTCGGGTAAAAGCATCCAGATGTAGTCTAACAGATTGATTATTCGCCATTTCTCGCTGAGGCAGCAACTCGGTGTGATTTTAACTGCTATACGGTGTGCAATCTCATTGCCAGAAATACTAATCTTACACCGACAACATGCTTTACTACTCAGACACTCCCCATTACGTCTACATGCATATCTGCGCATGTGCTACCGTACATCACCTCACTTAATCTCCTGATTGGTCTTTCTGTCCGCTCTGCCTCTTCGTTCAGCTGATATGCTAATTTTTCGACTTCGTCCTTAATTTTTGCACATCAGTGTATTTTACTCATAGATAGGATGTTGTTGGAATTGAAATGCTATTGAATTGCTTCTTCATTTAAAAGAGTGGAATAAAAGTTTCATCTTACCTGTTATAAAGACAGGCAGGGATTTTGATTATACAAAGTAATTTGTAATAAACTATTGCTTTCAAAATAAATATAAATTAACAGTTTTAGTCTTTAAAGAATCACACTTTAATTCTTGGTTAACATATTTAATTATGTTTCTTGGATAATATACGAAATGAAATGCAGTGGTTGAAAAATTTTTCCTACTGTTCACTGACTGACAACACTTGCACTACAGAAATTAAAATGCACTATATCATTCAATTTAATGTAGGTCTGAATGTAATGTAATCTTTTTCATCCACTTTCCGAACTACCGAAATATGTGAATTTTCGTACATGCGATACAGAGAAATGATTTAAATACATACATAAGGTAAACAATATTAAAGTTTAGCACATAAGGTAAACAGTATTAAAATTTACTTTTGTTAGTAAATAATCAGCATGTTTTTTAAGTCTTCTTTAGATTATATTTGGTTAATTTTCCCAAGCCCCTCCATGCCATCTCAACACCCCCCAATTTTCTCTGGGTCTCTTACTGCCAACCTGAAAGCCTCAAACGCCCACGTTGAGAACCTATGGTCTAGGAGAATACCTTTCTATCAAAATACCATTAATTTATTTGCTGTTTATATGTTTTATTGGCCAACAACTTCCCTCATCACTACGGCATATGTGACATTAGCTGAAAGGTAGAATTTTAGCACATGTATCTGATGGGAAATTAATTTCAGGTTGAATAGCGCCTTTCTTCATTTATTGCAAATAAATTGGAATCTGGATGTTAAGAACAAAGAAATAAAAATAGCATTATGCCTTTGCAAGTTAAATATTTTTGGCTTGCAACATTTACGTGAAGCTGAGAGGTGGTTTTTTAGTAATTTCTTCCACATTGCAAGCGCTTTTTCGTTTTCTCTAGATAATATCCGAGGTTTAAGAAAGCTTTCGCAATGGCATATTCTATGTCACTCTTGGATTCAAAATTTCAGGTAAGATTAAATTAAAATAAAATTGTTACTCCAGAAGTGTTTGTCCTGATCAACGTGAACTGTTAATGCATCTTTTCCACACCACAGGAAAAGATCCCAATACTTACAATTTGTGATGATGAGTTGCTCTTGAATTCGATAATAAAACTCCTGCACCAGATGGAAGATGAATCAATCCAACATGATTAACAGCCAAATCCTATTGTTAAATGTAAAGAATTCCTTTACAATTTTTAGCCGAGTACAGACATTTAATTTATATTAAACTGTCAGATGCATTAAGACCATCTAGGACCACAAGGATAACAACTAGAGCTATTCATCTAGAATTGGTGACTGATCTTTAAGCAGATGCATTTATTGCAGCTCTGAAGAGGTTTATTTCCTGCAGAGGAGAAAGCAGTGACATATACAGTGATTGCGGTTTTAACTTTGTTGGCGCAAAATGCAAACTCATAAAATTTGAAAAGCTTGCAAAATCAGACAATTATAATGAAAATGTTAGTAAATTTTTAACTGATAATGGTGTTAAATGGCATCTAAATGTTATAGGTGCACCACACATGGGTGGTCTCTGGGAAGCCGGAATAAAGTCAACTAAATATTATTTAAAATGCATTGTTAGAGAAGCAAAATTAACATATGAAGAATTTGAAATGTTTCTAACTCAAATAGAGGCTTGTCTTAATTTCCGACCATCAACACCCATATCTAATGACCATATCAGTCTTGACGTCTGGTCATTTCATTATTGGAAGGCCATTGACAAGTATTCCTGAACCTAATTATATTGACTCAAATAATTCTTATCTTACTAGATGGCAACAAATTCAAAAACTAGTTCAACAGTTTTGGAAACATTGGAACAAAGAGCATTTATCTCGATTACAACAAAGGCCAAAAGGGCTTCTGCCAACAAAAAATTTTCAAGTGAATGACATGTGCCTTATAAAAGAAGAGAATTCACCTCTATTAAATGGAAAATGGGTAGAATTGTTTGATTACATTCTGGTCTAGATAATATAGTCAGGTTTGTTACTGTCAAAACATCAGATGACATATTTAAAAGAAATATAACAAAATTAAATCTTTTACCAATTTAAATATATATATATTTTGTAGTTCATTTAATATGCATGTATATTTTCATTGTTGTGAATGTTTACTTAAATTTTAAAATTTCATCTATGAATTCATGTAATGTAGCTTCATATTGTTCATCTATATCGAAATAATATTTCAAGGTGGGTGGCACGTTGTAACCTTTTTAAACCTTCTTATTTTTCACTGTAAGAGGGTGTGTGAGAGCCGCCAGGTGAATTTTTGTGTAACTGTGTAGTAAACATAAATAAAGCATTCTTCAAACAGTAGAAACTATTTCATTTTTCATTGCATTCAATCGCAGCATGATACCAAAGCTTGACCCAATTCATAATGAATAGCATTCAACATTTCTGATGAAGATAGTGCATTCAAGATACATATACACTGTTGGCTACATAAAAAGCAACACTCTGAAAGAAGCATGCAAACCACGTGAAATTTACATCATGCTTTCGCAGCAATGAAATATGCAGTTCATTAGCATTATAACACAGACGCACATCACATGCAACCGTAGCACCAAACGCTAACTTTATGTAAGGGATAGATAAGCGATTTGAAAGACTGCAATTGTTTTTTCATGCATCCCTCCCAAGCTGTTTATCTATGCCTTGTTTCTGAATTCGACCAAGGAAGAATAGTAGCCTATAGGGATTGTGGATTATCCTTTAGAGAAATCCATCAACGTGTTGGTTAAAACCAAGCAAATATGAAGTGGATCAGTCATAGTTGGATGCAGGAAGAAATATCTGAACAACGGGGCTGGTTGCACCCACCTCATTGCACAGCCACATCACAAGCTATAGTGCAACAGATTCAGTTTTTTACACATTATTCACATTGTACACATTATTACACATTGTTTACTAATGAATCCTGCTTCTACCTCCAACATCACGATAGTCGGATTCAGGTTTGGAGACACTGTGGTGAGAGACTGCTGTGAACTGTTGCATTATGCATCACCACATTAGTCCTCCAACCGCTATCATAGTTTGGGATGGAATTGGATTTCACTGCTGCACCCCTCTAGTATGCATTGCCGGTACACTAAACAGCCAGCGCTACATGTCTGAGTTGTTATAGCCAGTGGTCCTCCCAAACCACTGCCATCAGCCATATTCTAACAGAACAATGCACAATCACAAGTGGCGCACAATACTATACCCATCAGATTGAATTGCTTCCTTGGCCTGCTTATTTTCCCAATCTATTGTCAATTGAAAACATGTGGTCCATGCTTGCACAATGACTGGCCCTGGATACACCAGATCAACTTTGGCAATATGTGGAAGCTGCATGGACCGCTGTACCAGAAATATACATCCAAAGCCTCTTTGATTCTATGCCGAGGCATGTGGCAGCAATTATAACCAACAATGATGGCTAAACTAACAACTGACTTTGTCTTCATCCACATGTCATAAAGGGCTGTAATTTTAATCATATTATCTTGATACATGTTATATGCTAAATAAATTTCACTGTGATACTTCTGGTCCTTCTTGGTGTTGCATTTTATGTGGCAAGCACACACAGTGTAGATTTTCTAGATTACTACATAGAATGAAACTATTGTTTTGTTCCCAAAAATGTGTCGAAATTAAGCAATACTAATTTGAAATGAATAGGGCACAAAATCTAAAATATTCCATTTTGATGTATTTTGTTTGCACTTTATTTAAAAAATGTTCACCATGAATGCTTAGATATACATCCAATACTATTGATATTGCAATGCATGGTTAACTGTAATGTAATAAAAGAGTTTAATTTTTTTTAAAAATATGTAATTACACATTTTATGGATAATGGTTTCTCTATGAAGATAACTGATTTAAATGAATTACTTTTAAGTTTTTATTTTTAAAATAAGTCTATATGTTGCCACAAAAAATTTACATTTCAGTAAACTACAATGATGTAGTAGTTAGTGGCTGAAAAGATAAAAGTTTCATGCTCTTGATCACATCATTTATGTTGAACATCAGGAACATTATTTGGGCATGTTCAGACTTTCAAGTGCCAAAATATAAGAGGAAATCATTCAAATACCAGGTCTTAATATACAGTAAATAGGTAAAAACAAAACATATAAAATACACTTATATGTTCAGGCGAAGGCAATAATTAATTATTTATTGAAATAGCATAATCATTTAGGGAATATTGAAAATTGGTTAATAAGGCATCTGAAAGCAATTAATGATAATCTATTTCTTGGAATGGCCAATAAAGCTATCAAAAACTCAAGGCCTAAAGAATCACTGACAAATCTACCAACATAATGTTTTTAATGCTTAAGAAAAGGATAAATTGAGATGCATTTCACCATAGGGTATTTGGATTTATGAATTAGAAGTTATAAATACAGTAGACTCGATGTTTGAGTAGATATTCATTTAAGTTATGACATACATACTTTCAACAAAAGTATATTAATCACTTGACTTAATGCAACTATATACTGAATTACACAACACTAATTTGCTGTAAGCAGCTTTCAACCTTTATTAGAATTTGTATTTTCATGTTAATAATTGTACAAAATTTGAAATAACTGAACTCATTGAAAAAATATTTAATTAACATTGTGACCCTTATATAAATCAATACAAATCACTGGATTTAAAAAATATGAATCAATCAAAGCTAATTCTTTGGGATAACAAAACAATAAATTAAAAAATTGCTCCTGGAGAAGTAAAAATGATTTTTTTATCAGGTACAAGAACCATTTAGATAAGCTAGAAAGCACCAGTTTCTTTGCATAACTTAAACATAGGGCAGTATTCATGTCTTTGAATAATGTTGAAAGGCAATCTACGTCTAGTTGGGGAAAAAAGTTTGTGTCATAAAAGTGACACTATAGCCGCTGACCACAAATTGGACATTCTACCTCTCCAGTAGTTAAGGATATAGTATGTGGTGGCAAGAGATGCTATTTTATCATCAGTTTGGAAATAAGAGGGGAAAGACAAGTATTGGTTTGTTCCCTAACTGTTTTATGCCATCTAAATAGGATGCATGCTTTGGAGTCACTTTCTTCTTTCTTGCCTGTTGACATATTGCAATTATTGAGAAATGGGATAAAATAAAACAAAGCAAAAATTTTAAAAAGAGAAATAAACAGTTTTAATTTTGAAATTAAGAATAATAATAATTTTTTTTAGAAAAGCACAAAGTTTTTTTTTTTTTTAATGAAGGAACTTAAAAAAATTCAAAAGAAAAGATTACATTTTTAGGAGTTTTCAGTCAAGAATTTCTATAAATCTTTAAAAATAATCACTAGGAGACCGACCACTTAAAAATAGTAATTAAGAGCGTCTTCGAAATTTCACAAATCTGCTTTATCCAACAGATGGCGTTGTTTGCAACTCGGATGACGTCATAAAGATAAATTTTGTTTTCTGGAAACCTATCGTTACTATAGCAACGGGGTGTGGTTCAGAAATGATTGACAGATGTAGTCTGTATGAGAGCGCATGCGCTCTTTGAAGAACCAGATCGAAGAGAGGAAAAACGTGTCAGCAAACGGGTAGGGGGGTGAGGAAAGAAGGGAAAGAGTTTTCTACAAATAGTTTCAACGTTTGAATAAGGTTCTGTCACTGCCGCACAAAATTGGGTGCGGAGACATTTTTTTTTGAAAGCCGTGCTAGTGGATAGGTATCAAAATGTGCATTGCATTTCTAAGTATATATAGTTCTGGAATCTACTCAAAAATACATTTTTCTGCAGAAATGATGAGGCTAATTAGTCTAGATTTGTCGGAAAACATAGGATATATTTGCTTAATTTGGGTATAATTATTATGTGAGTTTTTCCCATTCATATGGAAAATAATTGAGTGTAATGCACTTGATATTTTGTCACATGAATTATTGTATTTCAGGGTAGGCCTTTGAGTACAACATTTTTGAGGTAATTCTATTGTAGAATTTTACTGTTTCCTAGTTTCGGATGACATTTATCCCTTTTTCTGGAAATTGGTATTGTAGTTTAGAAATCATGTAATTAATTTCAACTTTTATATAAAATCATCGTTATAAGGCTCCGGATTTTTAGGAAAAAAACGTTCAAATTGCCTCTTGACAAATACGTCTACATTGTCTTAGGTATCATAAACAATGCCCATAAGAATAAGAAGGGAAACGAAATATGGGTGGGGGTTTTAATTTTTCGACGAAGAATTTGGTAGATCTTTATTTGAAATTTAGAAAAAGTATTTTTTTTCGAATTTTAGGGGATTTATTTGTTTTATTTATCTTTGTTACCTTTATTTATTTATCGATCTAATTCTCTTTGTTTGATAGAAATATGCGAAATTTTAATAAGTTTCTTTCTGCTCATATCTCTTAGATACAAATTGTATTTGAAATTGTCATAGAAGGATGCTTATTATGGAAATAAAGTTTCGATTTGAATCTTTAAAAAGAAAATGTCATTTTTCTTAGAAAATTATTAACTAGAGCACTTTTTTGTCAGTCCTTTTTTAACAGCATTCCATTTCTTGTTTTACAAATTAATGCTGTTTCCAATCAGGGGCATAGTTACCGCGTATCAATGATACCCAAGCTTTGAGGGCGGGCACCCAAACGTGTAAGCAAGAAATCGCGGGGGTGGCCTTAGAGAGGGCCCTCAAAGATGATACAGGGAGCAGCTCCGCCAGTATTTTCAATACTCATGAAAATGTGACACAAATTTCACAGCCTTCAATCAAATTATTATATTCATTGAATTAATTTTCAAGCTAAGATTCCTTTTTTTATTTCCTACGTGCAACGTTTTCAGAATATTTATGGTATATAGTCTGCGTTTGTACTCTCATAATGTTATTTTTAGTGTGGCCGATTATAAGCGGAGATAAAATCGGTGCATTTTTGTGATCGGCTCTTTTATTTTGAATTTTTACTGCTTTGATCTTTTCTAGTGACACGATTGCGATGCTTAAATTCCCCAGAGGAGCGGTGAGGAGAACAGTAGTGCGCTTTTGAAATCTGATGTTGCTATCAATTTTTTCATGAAATTATCTTAATAAGACTCATGATTTACAGAGGAAGTTCTTCAGTGAATTCACGAGCATGTTTATGATTGTTGTCTTGGATATCAAAAATAAAGTCCATCGGGCTAAGAAGAGGGACGGGATTTTAAATTTTTTGAAGAAAAATTTAGTATATCTACAGTTGGGACTTGAGGAAAAATATAATTTCCGAAGTTTTATTTTTGTAGAGAGAAGTAGTGGAGGGAGACGATATATATATATATATCTATATATATAAAGGAGAAAAGCGACTGACTGACTGACTGACTAATCACGAAATCTCTGGAACTATTCAACCTACAGACTTGAAATTTGGTAGACATGTTCCTTTGATAGAGTAGACATCAGCTAAGAAAGGATTTTCCGAAATTCGAAACGCAAGGGGCGTTACGGGGGTTAAGGGCTTTAATAATAATTGTTTCCATGTTTAAACTACTTGATGTACAATCTTGAAAATGGGTAAGCGGATTCCTTTCAGAGAGTAGAGATCCGCTACAAAATGAGTTTGCTAAAAAACGACCCCCAAGTGGCGTTGCAGGGGCTTAGGGGGCGTTATAGATAATTATTTCTATTTTTAAACTATTTGACGCACTGTCTTTAAATTTGATATATATAGATTCCTTTCGTAGAATAATGATCAGTTACAAAACGGGTTTTGTGAAAACAGATTTCTAAGTGGCGTTGCGGGGGATTAAGGGGCGTAATAGATAAATATATCCGTTTTTAAACTACTTCACCTACCTGCTTGAAAATTGGTAGGTAAGTTTCTTTCCTGGAGTAAATATCCGCTACAAAATGGGTTTTGAGAAAATTGACCCCCAAGGGGTGTTGCGGGGGCGGGGGTTTAAGGGGCGTTATAAATTCCTATTTTTAAGTTATTAGACGTACAGTCTTGAAACTTAGTAAGCAGATTCCTCTCATAGGGTAGAGATACGCTAAAAATGGGTTTCGTGAAAATTGTCCCCAAGTGGAGTTGAGGGGACTTAAGGGGCGTTATAGATAATTATTTCCATTTTTAAACTATTAGACGCACAGTCTCTATATTTGATAAAGATATTTCTTTCATAGAGTAGAGATCAGCTATAAGAAGGTTTTGTGAAAACAGACCTCTAAGTGGCGTTGCAGGGGAATAAGTGGCGTAAGAGATAAATATTTTCGTTTTTAAACTATTTGACCTACCTGCTTGAAAATTGGTAGGAATGTTTTTTTCATGGAGTAAATATCCGCTACAAAACGGGTTTGGAGAAAATTGACCCCCAAGGGGGTGTTTAAGGGCAGATATAAATAATTATTTCTTTTTTAAAACTATTAGACTAACAGTCTTGAAATTTGGTTAGCAGATTCCTCTCATAGGATAGAAATACACTGCAAAATGTGTTTTGTGAAAATCGACCCCTAGGTGGTGTTGCGGGGGTTCAAGGGGCGTTATTGATAATTTTTTTGCATTTTTAATTAATTGGACGCACAGTCTTCAAATTTTGCTAAGCAGATTCCTTTCATAGAGTGCAATTCCCCTACAAAATGGGTTTTGTGAAAACAGACCCAGAAGTGGCGTTGCGGGGCTCCAGTGGCGTTATAGATAACTATCCCCATTTTTAAACAATCAGACGTACAGTCTTGAAATTTGATAAGCAGATTCCTTTCGTAAAGTAGAGAACCGCTACAAAATGGGTTTCGCGAATATCAACTATCAAGTTTAATTTTGGGAGATTAAGAGGCGTAATCGATAAATATTTCCATTTTTAAACTATTTGATCATCCTGCTTGAAAATTGGTAGGCATGTTCCTTTCATGGAATTGAGTTCCTCTAACAAAGAGTAAAACGAAAATTGACCCCCAGGGATGTTTGCGAGGGGTCAAGAGGAGTTACAGAAAAAAATTCCTGTTTTTAATTGTTAGACCCATATACTTGAAATTTGTTAAGCATGTTTCTTTTGTTGAATAGGGATCCACTAAGAATAAATTTTAAGCAAATCAAGTTCTGGGGGGTTGCAGGGGGTTACTGGGACGTATTGACAAAAAAATTACTTTTTTCGAGCTACAAGGACTATAATAATGAAATTTGGTTTGCATTTTTCTTTTGTTGAATTGAAATCCGCTAAGAGCGGTAATTTTGGAAAACGGCTCACAACGGGATTACGGGGATATTTATAATAAAACTTTTGCTTTTTTCTGTTAGATTTAGACTTGAAATTTGGCTTGCATGTTCAATTTACGGAGTAGAGATCCACCGAAAATTGGTTTTGCGGGAATCCACTTGGTTTTTGAGTTACGAAAGAGCAAACATCATTCTATGCTTCAATTTTAGAGATTTTTAGAAAATACAAATTCGATGAGTTCTGCCCTTTTTTTTATCAACAGGTGACAGTTACAGGTATAAGTATATTTTTCAATTCAATCGAATTCTTAATGCTAGGACTTAGATATCAATAATTTATACATATATATAAGCAGTAAAAATTTATAAAACATCATGAAATACCCAGCGAAGCGGGCGGGTAACAGCTAGTATATATATATATATATATATATACACGTATATATATATATACACGTGTATATATGAATATATATATATAGTGTAATAAAAATGGAAGAAAGCAAAAAAGTCAATGGACTAAAAAGGATACCTATTATGATTTCTAAAGCTGTTACTGAATTAAGACCAGCAAATTTGGGTTATATATATATATAAAGGAGAAAAGCGACTCACTGACTGACTGACTAATCACGATATCTCCGGAACTATTCAACCTACAGATATGAAAATTGGTTTTTAAACTATTAGACGAACAGTCTTGAAATTTGGTAATAGATTCCTTTCGCAGAGTAGAGAACCGCTACAAAATGGATTTCGCGAAAATTAAGCCACAAGTTTCATTTCGGGGGATTAAGGGGCGTAATGGATATAAGTATTTCCGTTTTTTAAACTATTATACCTACCTGCTTGAAAATTGGTGGGCATGTTCCTTTCATGGAACAGAGTTCCATTAAAACGAAAATAAACCCCAAGGAGGGTTGCGAGAGGTCATGGGGAATTATGGGGAAAAAATCCCGTTTTTGAATTGTTAGACCCACATACTTGAAATTGGTTAAGCATGTATCTTTTGTTGAACAGGGATCTACTAAGAATGTATTTTATGAAATCAACTCCTGGGGGAGCATGGGGTTACTGGGGTGTATTGACACAAAAAAATTTCCTTATTTCGAAATACAAGGTCTATAATAGTGGAATTTGGTTTGCATTTTCCATTTATTAAATTGAAATCCGCTAAGAACAGTTATATTGGAGAACGTTTCTCAACGGAATTACGGTAGGAATTGGTAATAAAAACTTCGTTTTTACTCTATTAGACTTAGACTTAAAATTTGTCTTGCATGATTATGGAGTAGAGTTCCACCAAAAATTGGTTACGCGGAAATCCACTTGGTTATAGGGTACGAAGGTACAAACATCCTTCTATACTTCAATTTTTAAAATTTTTAGAAAATACAAATTAGAAGTCCTGTTCTTTTTTTATATCAAGAGTCGAGAGTTACAGGTATATATATACATATATAAACAGTATATATTTATAAAACGTCATGAAATACCCAGCGAAGCGGGCGGGTAACGGTTAGTACAAGGGGTGATCAAATGAAAAGGTACGAAACGACATAAAAATGAAACAGTTAAATATTTGCATATTCCGCCAAGGGAGAATGTAGCGAGACATCTCGGGATGCCATTGGAGACTCTGACTGGGATCGGATCATGCGCGGGTGCCCGCATGCGCAGGAGAGAGCAAAAGCTCTTATAAAAAGCGGCGTCCAAATGATGCGAGCACAGAATTACTCGAGCACAGAAAAAGCATTAACTCCGATGTGTACTGTGAGACACTCCGACGCCTACGCAGGTCCATCACGAACAAAAGACCGGGCTGCTCACGGAGGGTGTGGTTCTGCTCCATGATAACGCGCGTCCACACGTCTCCAGAGTCACACAAATGGAACTGGACAAGTTCCAATGGGAGACGTTGGACCATCCGTCCTACAGTCCAGACATGTCACCCTGCGATTTCCATGTGTTTGGTCCACTGAAGAAACACCTGAAAGGAAAGCGCTTCAACTCGGACGACGTACTCAAGGACACTGTGAAGGACTGGGTCTCGTCACAGCCACAGGAATTCTGGGAACAAGGAATCCTGCGGCTTGTTCATCAGTGGGATCGTTGTGCTCAGGCCTATGGTGTATATTTTGAATAAAGTCTATATATTTGAACCCACCGTGTCGTTTCGTACCTTTTCATTTGATCACCCCTTGTATATATATATGTGTGTGTGTTTTGTAGCAATTTTAAATTCCGTTTTTTTTCTCCTTGATCTTTATATCTATGGTTGGCATGGTACGCTCTTGAAAAAATAACGGATTGCTTTAAATATGTTACTAGTTTGAGTAGTGATGTTAAGGCTACACAGTGCCCGTTTTAAAGACAGAATATTGAAAGTAATTTGTGTTTTCTTTTTAGATTATATTATTAAATTTATTCTTCAAAAAAAAAAAATTTTACCGTCTTAATTTTAAAAATTACAAATTTTTCTTGTAAAATACTCAATTTTTTAAAGTTTTTTAGTTATTTTCAGTGATTTCTGTTTCTTAAGATTATGAGAACAAAAGTTAGTATGGATTTGAACATTTCAAACTAATATTCCCTACTAAAA
>BMAO01000589.1:0-18555 GCA_019973975.1 Trichonephila clavata
AATGGATTTATGTTTATGATCTAAATTTAAAAGCAAATTTCGATGACTTTTCGATAATGTGTCAAAGGAATTGGTTTTTTATTTAAATTTGAAATCCCCCAATGTATTTGTGTATTGTGTATTTGCATGTGATTGGATTTGTAGTTTATTTATTCTCTCCTGTGTATGAAATTGCTGAATGAACAAATTGTGGCGGATCTATACATACGCGACCTTATCATTAATCCTCTTGGGGAAACTTTGGGGCTAGCTTTCACTTTAATTCACAGCCATCCCTCTCAAGAAGAATCCTTGATATTTAAATTAGTTTGACTATATAAAGTCAAAAAAGGTTTTGTAAATGTAGGATAGAAGGAGCAGGAGAACTGTTGCGGTGATTCGTAAGTGAGATTTATTTCATTATCACAACGTGAGCTTAGGAAGGAGTTTATCACTCGAATAAATTAGTGGATTAAGGTTTAAGAATCTAATATAGATTGAACTGGATTAAATTAAACAGATCACTTACACTTGTTTACTTAAAGTTGTTCACTTAGAATAGATTGTTCTGTTTATATATCATTCCTAGGGTCTCCTCTTGTAGTTTCACTTGTGGTTGATTAGTCTGTTTGAATAGTAATAAAATAATAGTTATTATGGAAGTTACTGGTGATGCTTTGTTTCCCCCCACACCCTTAGGTAGGCAAGACAGTGAAGGAGCGGCTCCGAATAGGTCGCGCTCACAAAATAAAACGAAAGAAAAATTTGACCAATTATAAAGACACAAGACATTTCAGACATACATTTATTTGCACACAAGTATATACTTGGAACTTTAAAACATTTAAACTGTAGAACATGACACTTTGTACACTGATACATGACTATTTATATTCATATAAGAAAATGATGTTACAGAATCAACACTTGGTGAGACATGAGTGCTCATGAAAGATTCGTGCAGTTGTTTCTAACTTGCAATAACTATGCAGAGAGCTATGCAATAAAAATATTTTTTAAAAATGCTGTAATGTATAATTAGAATATATTAGATAATAAAAACACTTCACACAAAAAAATAATATAAACAAAAAATTAGTTATATTTTTATCACATACAAATCAATTTCGAGATTTCTCAGTTTTCTCATGAAATTTATTTTCGGATATGATAATTTTCTTTGTTCTAAAACGTTCTTAATGTAGACATTTAATTTTAAGCATTCAATGATTACGAGGACCAATAAGCTGTTATACGTGGGTTTTTTGGTTTTATTTATATATAAAATTTTATCACAGATCGTTTGGTGAAAAATTTAAGTTCTTATAAAAGCTAAGAAAACTGATACCTATTTCCTTTTTATGTCATAAGAATATTTAATAATAAATATGCTATTTATCGTACTTAAACTTTTCTGGAAAAAAAACTGGAAAGACATGCAAAAGGTAGACAAATGTGGTTTGTAGCATTTGAAGGATAAGATTTTGAAATCTTATCTTTCCCAAATTATAATGTCACAAATTTTGAAAGTTAATCAATTTTTTTAAAAAAGAATTCTTTCTCTTTTTTCTTTTAGAAAGAACAGAACTAATTTAGGTAAAAAAAAATTCTTTTATTTTAAATTTAAATGTTGTTATTTTTTATCTGTTATCATTTTATTTTATTTATTTATTAAGATAATTTTCAATTTCCTTTGTAAAAAAAATTGGTTTAAATATATAAAACCGTGCATTTTTTTTTTTTTTTTTTTACTTTTAAGCATAGAAACTCGTTTTTCTAGTTTATAGTTTATTGTTATAGAGTTAATATCCTTTCTTTTATAAATTCTTATTAGAAATATTAGACTTCTCATACAATAACGTTATAATATTATAAGTTCTTTGAAAAATATTTATATCTATTATATGTGTATCTGAATTGGTCTGATAAGAATAGATAAATATCAAAGCAAAATGTCCTACATATTAATGTTTTTTCTGTAAATAATAATCGTTTGTGTTTAAAGATAAGCTCTGTTTCACATCAATTTTATACATTTCTTAGATAAGTATTTGTAAATTAATTAAAATTCACTTATATCATGCATTTAGAGTTATTTATGCAGTACTTATTTAATACTTACAAATTGAAATATTTCACAATATTAAGGGCTGCCATAAGTTCATAGAGAATAGCTAATGTAAAAAGCAATTATCACTTTAAATGTTTCATATGGTGCAATTGTAAAGCGTAAATAATTTTTACATCTTGCTTTGGCAGTTAATATTTTGTTAAACAATTGATATACCTTCATTTTTCTTGTATATTTGATTCCATATTTTTATAAAATTTATAAGAATTTGTATACGTAAATATTTTAAATGGAAGAAAAATGTTCATATTGCTTAAGAATAATTAATAGCATTATTATTATAGAGATTGAAATTATGTATATTTTATAAAAATCATTAATGTGACAAAAAATAACAATGCTAGAAAAATTTAATTTATCATTGGTTAATTTATTATTACTGTTCATTATATCATTATTATTTTTATTGGGATTTTCTAATTCAAGTTTAAAATGCATCTAAAAATTTATATTTACATTTTGTTTTGTTTTTTCCATGTAGAAAAACGCTAATTTTTTTAAAATATTAACTTAAAATACATATTTGATAAATAGTCAAGAAATTCACAACTGTTCAGCCTTTGAATTTTATCAAAAGCGTATAACTGCTTCGTTATAATTTAATATTTTGTCACAATTCTAGAAACAATGTTTTAATGATTTCGTTGCTTATGAAAGGTTGGTTTCCACGGAAACTGATTTTGAATTAAAAATTATTTTCTTCTGAAAAAAGTTAGGGGAAAGCATAAAAAGGTAATTAAAAATAATTTTTATAATGTAAATAAATATGAATTTTTACATTTTAGTGATTTATTTAAAAAAAACTGTACATCTGAAGGAAAATCTCTAGAAAAAAAAATAATACAAACCAAAAATTTAATTTTTTTAAAAAAAAATTTCGAACTTATTTATATTTTTGCACTATTGTATAAAGTACATTTTCGATTTTTAATTATTTCCTCCTGATTTTTAAAAATTTTTCCCAACACATCAATTGTTATTATTGATTTTTCACATTAATTGCTTTTTAAACAGTAGAACTACTAGATTTTTTTTCTTATTTGATAAATTTAGAACTTGTGTGTATTTTTTTTTTGGATTTATCACTAGATTAATATTATCAAATGTCCTCCGAAAAAAAATGCACAATGCTTGTTATATTTCCCGTCTAATGCAGAAAATTTATCAAATGAACCTTTTTTTAAAAATACATATTTAAATAGTATCACAAATTCTTTAAGTTTATGGGGGGAAAATAGAATAGGAATTCAAATACATTTAATATGTTAGGGTGCGAAAATGAAATATTTTACCTTTTCACAATCACTTCGTTTCGCTATAATTGTATGGCAACCCTACCAAATGAGGAACACTGTTAAAGGGGAAAAAAGAGGATGTAAACTTTCAAGTTGGTAGATGAGAATTGTTTTTTAGTGTGTGTTATTGTGTGTGATCCAATTCAAGGCAACATTCACTTGAATGTGGCTTTCGTGGAACAATGGATCAAAATGTTTTGTTTTTTTACCATGACTGGACTCTGACAACGTGATTTGGAAGGATCTGAGAAAGATGGAAAACTTATCTCCCAGCTTCTTGCAGAACTCTCGGTAGACCAAGAATACTGTTTATCAATTCCGAATTCCGCTTTATTGGGGACGGTCTTAAGGCATTACAAATGGCTCGTACGATATCAGTGATGCACTGAAAGGAAAAGAAATAAAATTAGGAAATAAATTCTGGATGTAGAAATGTTTTAGAGCATGATGGTAATTTGACAACTAAAATAAAAACAAGTAAATATTCTTATGTTAGTATACAAAGTGATTGTAATTAAAGTTCCACTTTCTAAACGCTGTAAAGAAGAAAACCTTGGCTCACAGAATGACTTCAAATTTCAATTGAATATACAGTCGGCCCCCGATTGAACGAACCCCTGTTTAAAGAATTTCGTGATTCAACTAATTTTTTTCTTTCTCCGATTAAAATGAAGGCAAAAACCCTTATTAAACGAATAATAAACCCCAAATTAACGAATTTTTTCAGCAGCTGAAAATTTTTTATTAGTTTCAGTTAGAACAAATTTAATTTTTTTTTTAAAAAAATGGCATCATTTTTTACAGGAAAAAATTTTGTTCGTTACCAATTTCGACGGTCAAGGGTGTAGAGCAGCGATACTCAACCTGCGGCCTACCGGACCTTTTTAAGTGGTCCGGTCATGGCCCATTACTCTGAGAAATTCATTTGTTTATGAAAATTTCGGGGGAAATTCTTTGTTAAAAAATCCAATCAATCAATTTTGCTGTCGATGTCGTATGGGTGTGAATTGATATATTTTTTTCTGCTTAGTGATAACAGACAACAGTGGAGTAGTGACCGTTTTATGAGTGGAACTAATTTTTACCTATCTTTCATATCTTGCAGCGAAAAATATAGAAGAAAATAAATTGTTTCAAGACGGTTTGGGAAGTTGGCTATTTTGTAGTGAAAACAAATATGGATCAGTAATGTTTGATTTGTCACGAAAATGTTGTATCTGAAAAATACCAATAAACAGGAATCATTCAATGACACTTTTCCTTGAAGATCTCTTTCTACAGGAGATAAATAGGCTTTCTTGAATAATCTTTACAACAGCAAAAACGTGTTTTGTCAGTGGTAACAACCCTATGAAATTTGCTAGATTATTCGTAATCATATGAAACCGTTTACTGATGCAGAAATTGTGAAAGAAATTCTTAAATACTTCCAATTCAGAAAAATTTAGCGACAAAAATAAAAAATAATAATTAAAAAAAGCAAAATAGGAGTTTTAATATTTTGATCAAATTTCACATTTTAAACTTTCTATGTTATCTTGGTCTTAAGGCATTCCTGCCCCTCCGCCCCCTTCCCATTAATTCTCATGTTGCGGCCCGCGTGAAATAGCCATCATATGTATGCGGCTCGGCAGAAAAAAAGGTTGAGTACCCCTGGTGTAGAGCGTTATTAGACCTAACAGGAGCACACGAGTCGTGAGTGTAGCCTATTGCGCGAGTTTTGAATACGACAGGAAACTTCTTTCTAATCTCCTTGCATTCCACAACGCATCCGAATATTTTAAATCTTTAACGATTATCTTACATTTGATGACGGACTGCCTATCTGTGCAACTGAAGTTCAGGAAGCTGTTGATTTGTTGGAGCCATGAATAACGATTCAGGAGCAGAAACTGATAATTAAACTCTTATCAAAACGATCGCTTATCGATTCAATTTGTACACAAAAACCATTAAGTATAGCAGAAGAACTAAATAAAGTTATCAAAGAGGTATATGCACCAATGAAGACTATTTGATTTGAGACACTATCAGCAAAAATTCAAAAAGAAATGTCTTTTAAAAAAAAATGGAAGGAGATGTGAAAGGAACATACTTCTATTTAATGACGATAAAACCTAATGGTGTAGAGTCTGAACAAGCATTTTCTTCGGCAGGACAATTTGTAACAAAAATAAGAAGCCGTTTGAACGATGAAACGCTGAACGAGCTGTGTTTTTTAAAAGCTTATTTACAGAAGCACAAGAAATGAAGAAATGTTTTTTTTTTTTAATTTCATTATGTACCATTTTTTATTTGTCTTTTATAATGTATTAAGTTTTGTTTTGATTTGTTTCAATAAAAAATAATATTAAAGAAATTTTTAATTACATTTTCAGTTTTATTATGCAGTTTCAACTATGCTAATATGTAAGTATTTTTAATAAATAGTCCAATCGTAATCCCGGGATTGAAAATATAACATGGAATTGCAAACCCTATAATTGAAATTTCTATCATATGATTCCTTACAATTTTTATTTTAGCTTCTCTTTTTCTACTTACTGTATTGAGTGTTGGATGATGACTGAAGACACCTAGAGGGATGGCTCCTTCCGTTGCGTTTTCGCAACCTCCAACCGTGCTCCACAAGAAACATGCTATAACAACAGCAAAAGCCAAATTCATACCCAATGCATAGACATTTACGAAGGCCATTCCGAACTGTCTTTTCGATTTTTACCTAAGGGAGAATAAATAAATATTATATAAATGACAAGAATTAAACTGACTTATGAAAATATTTAACTGAAATTGGAATTATTGATCACATATATAAAGAATGAATTCCGTACATTGATAAAGATCTTTTTAAAATTGAACGAGAAAACCTTTAGTGTCATTTGGCGAGTAAAGTTGAATTTTTGTTACGATATTCGAGTTGTTCTTTTTTCAATTCCTACTATTAGTTCACTATCTCCCTATATTTATTTACTTATCTATATACATATCTTGTTCAAAATTTCAATCGTTGATAAAATACTTTTTGTTCATCCACACAAGTTCTAATACTTTTTTTTCTTTAACTTGTAGTGGATGACACGAGATATTACCACATTTTTTAAAAAATATTAATTCATTAATTACCGGTTAATTTAATTAAATTAATTGTAGGTTTTCAACGCCAACTTAGATTCGTCTCCATTGTTGTAAAAATGCAACTGTTAAAACAATGACAAAAGTTGGCGCCGAAAACCGGTTTTTCAGGCAAACTATCCAAACCGGGTGTGCATTGTTACAATAATGCAGACAAATCATGCTTTTTTTTCAATTTCTACTACTAGTTAGTTCACTCTCTCTCTCTCTCCATATATATATATATATATATATATATATCTTGTTCAAATTTTCAGGCGATAAAAAAATACTTTCTATTCATCCATTCCAAAATAGGAGTAGACTTAATTTTTTTTATTACTTGTTTTACTTTTAAAGATAAAAAATTTTTTCATTTTAAATTTATTCTGCGTTATTTCCAACGAAGATAAAACTAGCTGCAACAGATGACGCCACCAAAGTAGGGAATTAACTTTTTTAAAAATTTCCTTTTTCTTGTTAAGAAGAGTTTTGGTTTGTATTGAGTACAAAAACTGAACCGTTTTCAACAATTAGTTTTTACATCAGGGAATTTCTTTTAGGGTTAAGAATACAATCATTCGAGTCATATAACTGTATCTCTCTTCTCTCTTACGTAATTTTTTCTTCTACATTAATCAGTTTTTTATTCCACCTTTATAATCGATTTTAAAGTACTTTTTTTTAATTTTATGTTATTTATTTCTTAATGTTTGTATTGTAATATAAAAATAATACCAAAAAATATTCAATTTAGAGAACGATGTCCCAATTAAACTTGTTAAAAAAATTCTTTTTTTTTTTCTTCTTTTTTTTTTGTGCTGTTAAAGAAACTAATCACATATATACGAGAATATATTCATTCAGTTGCAAGCAACTTTTCCTAACTTACATCAATTTGTTCCATCAATTCATAGTTTTGAAAGATACATCGAAGCATGTGATAAGACATTCGTATTTGACTACGCCTCGATTTTGAATTAAAATTCCATAGAATAAATTAAATGCAATCATGCAATGTGTTTGAATTTGAGAAAAGATAAGAAAATAATTCCTTTTATAAGGAAAATGTCGATTTGGATACATATATTAAAGCCCAGAAAAACTAAAATTTCATGCAAATTGTTATTTTTGTCTAGTCTGCTATCTAGTGGTGCCCTAAGTTCTGAAACAATTAGAAAGGAGTTAAAATTTAAAGCTTTTTAATAAAATTTAAAACTAAATCTCTTCTTGAAGTTTTAATTTATATTTAGTATATGCACTTTTCATTCAAAATTATCACCTGTTGACGACACATTGACTTTAAATCTCTTCGCAGCCACCCATCCAGTATAGTGGTTAGTGAAGCTTTGCTGGAGGGCCTAGGTTCGAATACCGATGAAGGCATGAATGTATGTAATAGAATAGTGCATGTGCGATGGAGATAGTCCAGCGTTTCTCAAACTGTGGGACTCACCCCCTGGGGGGACGTGATAACCCTACAAGGAGGGCGCAAGTATATCGGAAAATCAAAAATAAAAGGCTATTTTAAAAAATTATTAAAGAACTGAAAGGAAGCAAAGCAAAATCCATTTTAACATAATAAATAATAAAATACACATTTACACTGATGTACACAAAAATCAGTACTCTACAGTGTATTTGATAATAAATTTATCAATACTAAACGAAGAGCAAGTTTTATAATTAACACTGACTCCCATGGGATAGTCATATTCAAAAATTAATATTTATCTTGATAATTTGTGCGGTTATGGTGTTTACTTTCATCATGATCAAATATATTATAAATGAAATAAGTTTACATCCATTTCAGAAAGTGAAAATATTAAACATTTTTATTCGCCTCCCCCAATCCATTACTATATTATAATTTCCCTAACTGGTTTTACAGTTCTAAGGCAACTCATAAAATCCATCGTCAGATTCTTTCATTGCCAGATACAACAGGATAAAAGGTTAATAATCTGAACTTAAAAATATAGACATAAATTGTTTCTCTGGCAAATAGAACTAAATACACTACTCCCAACGAAATTCTCGATAAAAGAGGAATAACATACCCAAGCTCATCTGCCTTCCTTCATCCATCAATACCTGTTGCTACACGGTTTATACTTGAAGTCGTATTGTAGCTTTAATTACATTATTATTGCATTCAACACAATGTTATTATATGGGGGAGGGGTGCGATGAAAATTATGATAGAAAATTGGGTCGCAAATTCTGAAAGTTTGAGAAGCACTGAGATAGTCTAAAAATTCGTAAGGCCGCAAGGCCTCTTGTTAGGTTTTTTCCTAGAGAGAAGGAGTTCAGCACGGTTACCAATCTCCAAAACAAAAGCAGAAAGATTGGACATTATTAACTAAGGAGATTTACGGTTAAAACTGACAAGATTGATGCTGAATGTTGAAAATTTGTTATTGAAACGCCAGATCCATCCCACCCATTAAAAGCTTTTTTTGTTGCTCAGTAATTTTATGTACTAATTAACTTTTAATTTAATTAATTAACATGCGTTTCTTAAGCTTTAAATAATAGACTTCACTAAAACTTTTTAAGTAAGTAGCACTGTACCAGCTTTCAAAAACACTTAAGTCAGCGTTTCTCAAACAGTGGGGCGCGTCCCTTAGGGGGCTTGATAACCCTACGTTGAGGGTGCAAGCATATTGGTAAGTCGAAAAAATATGATTATTTAAAAAAAATTATTAATTTACTGGAAAGAAGCAAGACAAAATATCTTCTAAGCCAGAGGTTCCCAAACTTTTTTGTCTCACAGACAAAACCCCTTGCCATGTTTTTCAGTTTTGGGTAGACCTCTAATTACCTAATAAAGAATTTTTGCAAATTTATCAACTTAAATGTCTTTTTGTCAGCTGGTACAGAGAGAGCTATACTTACTTCAAACTATTTAAATTTCCAACTGCAGTGAAGTGTAGCGTTTAAAACCTAACATTAATGCACATGTTAATTAATTAAATTAAAATATAATTACTACTTAAAATAACTGTTACATAAAGTAAATGAGCAACAAACAAATGATTTTAATGGGAGAAATGAATCTGGTGCTTCGTCCATTACGGTGCTTAAAAATTGCTGATATCCGTTTCTGAATTTACTTTAAGATCTCCTTAGTGCCTACTTTGATCAGTTCCTCTTGTAATATGACATTTGGTTTCCTTTCAATGTGACTGTACTAATTAATTGCCTACTGTAGTTTTACCATATATATATAGTCAAAGCATTCTCAAACCTAGCTTCAAAATTTAAATAAAGGGCATTTAAATGTTGAACGTTGGTTGAAGCATCCTTTTCCTGGCAGATTGTGTGTGACAAATTGAGAAACTAGGAAAATCGGGACGTCCAATTTATACTCTTTAGCTAATTATGGCAACAAACACCGAAGTGATAGTCCTTATAACTGTAAATTAACTTCATTAAATTTAGTAAATAAACCTGTTAAACAGGTCAATCTGTTTTCCACTTGATTAAATTAAGGTCTCTTTAAAATTAAGGTCATGATCTGGTTTAATGAGAGTCACTATCGTAACCCCCATTAACAACTCATGGACTTCCCACCCACCCCTCAAATTATTTTTTCGCGGACGTGAACCCCTGCATGCTTTCATAGACCCCTAGGGGTCTATATAGACCACTTTGGGAATGACTATTCTAAACTATGAAATGTAACGTAATACTTATCATAAAACAAAAAGAAACTGAAAATATTTATTACTTGAAAGCAACATATACAAAATTTAATATTACTATTGATAATTTGTACGTTTATAATTAAGACCGTATTGCACTTTAGCGTCAAAAGGTACATTATTATTGCATTCCATGCATTGTCACTGTATGAAGGGAGGGGGGGGGAATTATAATCGAAAACTGGGTCACCAATATTAAAGTTTTAGAAACATTGACTAAAGTTGATAAATTTTCAAAAATTCAATATTAAGTCCGCAAACCGAAACACATTACAAGGGTCTATGAGACAAGAAAGTTTTGGAATCTCTGACTTAATTAAATACTTTTATTTAGATCACTATATATATTATATATTTAATATATATATATATATAATATATATATTCTAGTAATTATTATAGGCTATATATAATATTATCGTTTTACATTAATAGATTATGATTTTATTTATAATAATAGTTAAACTTCTCTAGAAATTTCTTACTTTTCCTATTGGCAAATTCAGGTGAAGGTTGGTTGGCCGAAAAATTTTGTTTAAACCTGCAATCCTGGTTCCTAAGGCCAGGAGTTTGCTCTAGTACAATTGTGACTAAGTCTTTATTCTATCATGACTATAGTTATCTTAGATTATAACTATTTTGTGTATATTTTTGTAATATATATATAGATAGATAGATAGATAGATAAATCTATTAATTTTTTTAACTATTTCTATTTACTTCTTATTAAATTTCAATTTTTCTAAAAAAGAATGTGGATATATTTTAAGATTTATTTGCTTTTAAATTAATAAATTTATTCGATATATCTACTTGAATAACTAAACTACGCAAAACTTCTCAAAAAAAGTACTCATAGATAGATAGGGAAAAAAACGACTTACCACTCGAAGATTAAGGAGGCACAAAAATACGCTTCACTGTTTCTTTCCGATTTATTTCAGCACAAGAAGAAACCCTTTTCTTCGATGATTTCAATCGAGGGCAAAAGAAGGTGGCAAGTGGATTGACAGAACACTACTCTGGATTTTGTAGGACTTTCACCTCCAACTCCCCTTATATATACGGAAAAAAACATATGGTCTACACGTGACAGCGTCCGAATGTGAGAAGAGGTCACTCCGATAATGTCCACTCAAGAGCAGATGCTGTTTTCTTGGGCGGGTGCTGGTGAATAGCTCAGCAAGGGGTCGCTTTGAATCAATCGGATGTATTGTCACTTTTGTGTTATTTGGCATTAAAGATTGATTTATCATAGGGAAAGGCATTGGTAGGAAGTCGTTAAGATTGGTCAACATTCAAGGGGTATTATTTCAAGTAAGCGCTCTGTTGTTGTTTTGTTGTTTCGTTAGTTATTTTCAGGTAGTTCGATGAAATTTATCTCATTTCATTAGGGGAGGGGGAGAAATTCGTGATTTAGATTAGTTTAGTATAGTCTACACATTGGGTCTTAGGGGTGTTAATTTTGTTTCCTGAGCTGACAATATAAACAGTTTTCGATTAAATGTAATTCCTTGAGGTTAACGTTAAATAATTCGATTATTTTATTCATTATTTATAAAGTAATACAGTTTCAAAAAAAGTGTAAAATGCATAAAATATATAATCATACTTTTAAAAATTATAAGCATATGAAATGCTGTAAGACCAAGTTAACATAAAAAAATTTTAATGGGGAAATTGATCAAAATATTAAATGTCCTATTTTGCTTCTTTTTTTTTTTTTTTATTATTATTTTTTATACTTTTTATTTTTGTCACTGAATTTTTCTAAATTGGAAGCATTTAAGAATCACTCTTTTACAATTTCTGCATCAGTAAACGGTTTCATATGATTACAAATGAAAAAAAATTTCATTTTGTGATCACTGTGTCATTCATTACCACTGACAAAACACTTTTTTTTGTTTGCTGTAGTAAGGGTTATTTAAGAAATCCTACTTATCATCTCTTGAAACAGATCGAGGAAACGTGTCATTGAACGATAATTGTTTATTGATATTTTTTAAATACATTTCGTGAGAAATTAAACAGTTACTGAACCATGCTTGTATTTCACTACAAAATAGTCAACTTTCCAATCGTCTTGAAACAATCTATTTTCTTCGAATATTTTTCCCTTACAAGATATGAAAGATAGTTAAAAATGAGTTCCACTCACAAAATGGTCGCTACTCTCCACTTTTGTCCAATTATCACTAATCATATATATATATATATATATATATATATATATATATGTTATGTTGGTTTGTTTACGCTTCCATAACTCAAAAAGTTCTGCATGGATTTATCTGAAATTTTGACACAACTTTGCATTTGACTCCGGTCAGGTTTTTATGTACTTTTTATTTCGAAATGCACTCTAAATTTTTTAAAATTTAATTTTTAAGTAATTTTTCGATGTTATGACGTCATATGATGTCACGATTCGCTCTGAATGTGAAAATTTAAGCTTTACACATAGTTTTTTCCGAATTATTACATATTTTTACTATAGTTAAGTTTATTGGTTGTCATATTTATAAATTTTTTGGTTCTTTGATACGTAATTGGGATTAATTTTCGAATAAATCATTTTTTTAAAGTTATTCTTTCAACCACTCAAATTTTGTTTTGTAGTTTTGGCAACATTCCGATAGCTAACGCGCGATAAACAATTTTTTATGTCATTGAAATACACAGGTTAGGTTTCCTGATATAAATTATTTTTGTGTTTCATTGCCTGATTGAATGTTTAAATAATTTGAAATCACCCAGTTTTTCCTCATGTTTTGAAACTCAAATTTATTTTAAGTTCTCAGACCTCCATTTCTGTAATTAAACCAGACTATCCATTGAGAAAATTATGCCCAATATAAGATTCACAATTGGCTGGATGGACCAGCTATCTTTTTTCCATTTAACCATACTGAGCCACAGCAACGCGTGGCAGGGTACAGCTAGTAATATATAAAATTCTAGTGTCACAGAGTTTGTAACCAAACTGCTCCGAAACGGCTAGACCGATCCTAATCAAATTTTGTGAGTATATTCAGTAGGTCTGAGAATAGGATGTAAATTATTTTTCATTCCGATATTGCAATTAGTTAAAAAGATATTAATTAAAAACCTTAAAACGACTAATTGTTTTACTCCTGCGGGTTGTTTGCTTGGCAGAACTTCCGTTCCGTTTCGGCCGAGCGGTGATCCAACATTTCCACCATTTTAAAATTGCCATCCATCTTTCACTTTTAAAATCAGACAAAAAATAATTACAGAATCGGAAAGATCATTTATTTCCCCACGATACGGTATAATTTTTTTTGCAAAATAATGATATTTTCTATTTTTTTAAATTTTGTTATTAAAGGGTTAAAACTGATGCAATTTTATGCAAATTATTTCTAAATTGTTGCGTATGAATTTATTTTCGTGTTATTAAAACGATATTCTACACTAAATAACTTCAAGCCTTTATCTTTTAGATCCAGTCATTTAAAAAATAAAATTCCCAAAACTTTTTTTTAAAGATTTTTCAAAAAATACTCAAAATTTTAACTTAACATTGAATAACTTTGTCATTTATGAAGATAATCGCACGAAACTTTATTTCCATCTGTAAAAGAATTTTATCCGTAATCTGTACGAAAATTGAAAAAATTGCTTAAAAATTACGGATTTTAAAATTTGTTTTGTGATTTTCGTAAAAAAACCGTTTTTGCGAGAAATAATTTAAACAGTATTTTTTGTACATTTTTTTTATTTAAAAGTACTTTATTTTTGCACAATTAATTTGTGAAGTTTGAAAGCATTAACTTAAAAATTATGCCCTAAAAATAAAAAAAATAATAAAAAATACGCGATTTTACAGTTAGCCAAACCTTGGAGTCGAAAAATAGTTTTGCGCCAAAGACCTTTGAACTGTTTCACCGTCGACCGCATCTAACTCAAGGGTTACACTAAAAAGTTCTGCCTTAAACAGGGGGAAATCAGTAAATTTGGCGAATCAAAAAAAATGCGAGTGAAAAAGTTATTTTTGCTTCAATTTTCGTCAGTATTTCTTTAGATAATTTTCAAAATTAAATCATTATATATGTTAGATTAAGATGACAAAATATATTAAATACATTTCTGAGACTCCTTTAAAATATTTAACAGAATCAAAATTTTTGTTCTCTTTCATAAAACTTATAGTTTACTTTAAAATAATGCCTAATGTATAAATCTTTTTTAGACATATAATTTCATAATAAAAACGCAAAATTTGCCCATTTCGAATTTTTTTTTTTTGAATTATTCAGTTAAATAAGCATAACTTCCTTAGAAAAAAAATAAAAGCTGTGTTCAAATAAAAAAATTTTTATTATTAATTGCGTGTTATTAATATATCAAAAATCACTAAATTGGCATGTCACAATTAATTGCTAAATGAATATTTTTAATCAATTTTAGTATAAAATAATTAATTAATTTTGTTTTGTATTTTATGATTTCTTCTAAAATGTATAAATATAGATGAATTTAAATGAAAATGATTTTTAAAAAGTTCATTGATCATTTAGAATCAGTGATTAAAAAAATAAAATGCCAAAAACTATCTTTTTTTTTAAGAATTTAAAATAAAAAATTTTTTTCAAAACAATTATATTTTGCATATTTTATTATTTTTTTCTAAAATGAACAAAATTGTTGCGTTTAAATAAAAATGATTTTTAAAACTTTTAGAATCAGTGATTTAAAAAATAAAAAGCCAAAAACTTTTTTGAACAAATTTTAACAAAACACTCAAAATGCTTAAAGCAATCATTTAATATTTTCTTCTTTTATAAAGATAATTGCATGAAACTTTTTTCCCGTGTGTCGAACATTTCAAAATATCCTCACAATTTTACTTCAAGATTTAAAATAGTAGTAAAATTTTGTAATTTGAAAAATTTCTACTTTTCTGTCTTTTTTCAACATCCAACTATTTTTAAAAAGGCTACATTTTCGTTGCAAAGAAAGAATTGAAAAGTGAGTGAGTGATTTATAAATTCACACTGTTCGCCTATTCGAGGGTTTTTAGCGACGGACCTCGAAATTTTCAACCATGGTCAAGTGACGAGGACGACACCTAAGCTTTTACCCACCTCTCCTAAGTACCACACCACACCAACGCAAGAACAAATTTCGAAAAAGGGAGTTTTAATGTCATAGTTAAAGAAATCACTCACATCGCGCATACACACACATAAGTGCTATCGTCCTGAGGGAAACAGGAAATTCCCATGGGGATTAAGTTATTCACTGGTAAAAGCCCGTGCAAAGCCGGGCTAAGCGGAGAGGAAAGAAACAAAGAAGTAAAAGTAATTTCGAGAAATAATATTGGAAGTGCTGATTTTGTGAAGAGAAGGGAAAATGTTAAACGAGAAAGCCATGACACGCACTCACATCGTACGCGTCACACCCACACAAAAGTGCTGGCGTCAGAAAGAAAGGAGGAAATTAACATGGGGATTAAGTTATACCCTCGGTAAAAGCCCGTGCAACGCCGGGCCGGGTCAGCTTGTCTAATATATAAAATTCTCGTGTCACAGTGTTTGTAGCCAAATTCCTCCGAAACGACAAGACCAAATCTTATGAAATTTTATGTGTATATTCAGTAGGTCTGAGAATAGGATGTAAACTATTTTTCATTCAGATATTGCAATTAGTTGAGAAGATATTAATTAAAAACCTTAAAACCCCTGTCTGTTGTTTCGCTTGGCGTCGAAAATCGGTTTCGCGCCAGATGTGAAAATACTATTCTGTCAGAGAAAAAAGAACACCCACACCCAGAGAAAAATTATGGGAAGTTAAATACATCACTGTCATTTAGGAAAGTTATAAATAATATATTTCTGTTGAGCTTTATTCCATGTGAAAGAGTTTTATGATTTTTCGAAAAGCACAGATGGTTGAAGGATTTTTTCCACTATAATTTATTTTTTATGAATCTAAATCTATACAAATAAATAAAATTGAAGTGTCTGTTTGTAGTTTCAAATTAGCAGCTTTTTACTTAATCCACTAAAAGTATATACGGTACTCATAACAAAAAAACAATTTTTAAAATTTTGTCTGTCTGTCTATCTGTTGTCTGCCTGTTTGTTCCGGCTAATCTCGGAAACGGCTGGTGCGATTTTAAAAATTCTTTCACTAATGGAAAGCTACATTAACGGGGAGTAACATAGGCTATATTTTATTCCCGTATTCTTACGGGAACGGAAACTATACGGGTGAACGTGAAACTGAATCCAAGTTGAACGCCAAATTGAACGCCAAGCTGAGCTAATGAAGTCGTTGTTTTGGTTACTGGCGACCGATGCTCTTCATGAGACATAATAGTGTTACGCGCACATGATAATACGCTGACACGTGCCATAATTTTTTTTATGATAGTTATCTCACTGTTCAGTTAAGTAGAGCATCGGCTGTTTCGGATGCACTTTTAAAATAATAAATCAAGGCTTCATAAGCAAAAAGCAATGCAAGAAACAAAAAATTGATAAGTTTTACGGTTAGTTTTAATCCTTTCTTTTTTTTTATTTACATTTTTAGTCACATTTAAACAATAGTTATTATAATCCAATCTATATCTATACAAATAAATAAAATTGAAGTGTCTGTTTGTAATTTCAATTAGCAGCAATTGTTTGCGGGGGCGGGGGTTTAAGGGCGTTAGAAATTCTGATTTTTAAGTTATTAGACGTACAGTCTTGAAACTTAGTAAGTAGATTCCTCTCATAGGGTAGAGATACGCTACAAAATGGGTTTCGTGAAAATTGCCCTCAAGTGGCGTTGCGGGACTTAAGGGGCGTTATAGATAATTATTTCCATTTTTAAACTATTAGACGTACAGTCTTTATATTTGATAAGTAGATTTCTTTATAGAGTAGAGATCAGCTATAAGAAGGTTTTGTGAAAACAGACCTCTAAATGGCGTTGCAGGGGATTTAGTGGGTACTAGATAAATATTTTCGTTTTTAAACTACTTCACCTCCCTGCTTGAAAATTGGTAGGAATGTTTCTTTCATGGAGTAAATATCCGCTACAAAACAGGTTTGGGAAAAATTGACCCCCAAGGGGTGTTGCGGGTGTTAAGGGCAGATATAAATAATTATTTCTATTTTTAAACTATTAGACGCACAGTTTGAAATTTGGTAAGCAGATTCCTCTCATAGGATAGAGATAAACTACAAAATGTGTTTTGTGAAAATCGACCCCTCGGCCGCGTTGCGGGGTTCAAGGGTCGTTATTGATATTTTTTTTTTTTTGCATTTTTAATTTATTGGACGCACAGTCTTCAAATTTTGCTAAGCAGATTCCTTTCATAGTGTGCAATTCCCCTACAAAATTGGTTTTGTGAAAACAGACCCAGAAGTGGCGTTGCGGGGGCTCAAGTGGCGTTATAGATAATTATCCCCATTTTTAAATTATTAGACGTACAGTCTTGAAATTTGATAAGCAGATTCCTTTCGTAAAGTAGAGAACCACTACAAAATGGGTTTCGCGAATATCAACTACTAAGTTTAAATTTCGGGAGATTAAGAGGCGTAATCGATAAATAATTCCATTTTTAAACTCTTGATCATCCTCCTTGAAAATTGGTAGGCATGTTCCTTTCATGGAATAGAGTTCCTCTAACAAAGAGTAAAAAGAAAATTGGCCCCCAAGGAGGGTTGCGAGGGGTCAAGAGGAGTTACAGAAAAAAATTCCTGTTTTTAATTGTTAGACCCATATACTTGAAATTTGTTAAGTATGTTTCTTTTGTTGAATAGGGATCCACTAAGATTGTATTTTAAGCAAATCAAGTTCTGGGGAGGTGCAGGGGGTTACTGGACGTATTGATGAAAAAATTCTTTTTTTCGAGCTACAAGAACTATAATAATGAAATTTGGTTTGCATTTTTCTTTTGTTGAGTTGAAATCCGCTAAGAGTGGTTATATTGGAAAACGGCTCTCAACGGGATTACGGGGATATTGATAGTAAAACTTTTTTTTCTGTTAGTTTTAGACTTGAAATTTGGCTTGCATGTTCAATTTACGGAGTAGAGATCCACCGAAAATTGGTTTTGCGGGAATCCACTTGGTTTTTGGGTTACGAAAGAGCAAACATCATTCTATGCTTCAATTTTAGAGATTTTTAGAAAACACAAATTAGATGAGTTCTGCCCTTTTTTTTTTTTTTTATCCAACAGGCGACAGTTACAGGTATAAGTATATTTTTCAATACAATCGAATTCTTAATGCAGGACTTAGATATCAATAATTTATACATATATATAAGCAGTAAAAATTTATAAAACATCATGAAATTCCCAGCG
>BMAO01000590.1:0-46965 GCA_019973975.1 Trichonephila clavata
AATCAGAAACAAAACAAAGAAAACTTAGCTGATGCTCCGTGAAGACGAATGCAATCCAAAGTTTCTAATTTCCCGGTAGGAAATATAAATTTTCTAGTAATCCGAAAATTTCTTCGTAGCCGGTAGCTACAATTTCAGAAATTACTTTTTTAAACTTCTTCATGAACTAGCAGTTCAGAATATTGAAGATAACTTTGTTAGACTAGCAGTCATATTAAAATTAAATAATTATTCGGGCCGTAAGTTGGGCGACATTTTTATAACCGATACTCAAAAATAACTCCGGCGGCTAGCTCAAATAATTTTAATTGGTGGTACATTCTAATTGAGCACGGTTACAATTACATAAAACAGGGGGGAAATACTATAAAAATACAAAGGGGTTTGCGCGGGAGGACATTGGCACATCCTTTCTTCCCCGAGGTGGAAGGCTGACTGGTTAAGTGTTCACATGGCCAGTAGAGGGCGCTCTATTACCATTCGTTACATACTATAAAAAAACAAACTTTTGCTTATTTAAATTAAAAATATAAATTAAAGTTGATATTATTCTTCAGCTGAGGCTCATCACCTTATACTAAATTATGATTTTCCTTATCACAGAACTAATTAAATGTCTGTATTGGATTTTGCATTATTTTTTAGCAAAATGAGTTCATTTGAAGTAAGCAAAAATGTCCATTCTTTTAACATAAGTACAGTGGCGTAACGTACACCACAGCATCGCGGGGGAGGGGAGGAATCTAGAGGAACCAACCCCCTGACTCTAGGGGAATCTACCCCACCCCCCTAACTTTGTTAGGGGGGTACTAATATTCTCTGTTGAGCCACTGCATAAAGATTTTGTTCAAATACAGGTAAACAAAAAGAGAATATATTAAATTGTTGGATAATTCTTGCTAAGAGAATGACCTAAGATAGCAACCTGGATATAATTATGTTTTCGAGAAACAAGCAAATATAAATAAAAGCTTTATTTAAAATAAATAAATAATAAATAATATGAATAAAACCGGCGTTCACGTATCATACTTTAGTTGCCACAAGCCTCTTGTCACAGTGATTAATAATAGCGAGAGTATTAATGTAATTACTACTGAAAGAACATTAATAGTGAAGTAAATCAACCTTCTTAAAAGATGTACTCATGTACTATGAGTAACATAAATTTATGTAACATAATTGACGCATATTATTTTATATATATATTATTTTAACAAATCAATTTGAAAAAGGGAATAGAATAAAGAAATTACATTCATAGCTTCCGTATTATGAGATGCGTTTATTTACCCTGTTTGCCTACTATATAATCAAAGACAACCATACTTAAGGAGTAAACTCCAGTCGTGTGTCGGAGCCGACACACGCAGTTTTTTTTTTTTAATTTTATTTATTTATAACGCCCCGTAACTCTCTTGTGGGTCGATTTTTGAAAACACCTTCCTAGGATAATTTTTGCTCAGTAAAAGTAACACATTATTAGAAATTTCGTGTAATGAACGCTTAAAATAGAGTAGATAATTTAATATCCGGATGTGTAATACGTTAATATTAATTTCTGTTGTATTTATTTTATTTTAAAATTGTAATATTCGCAAGCAACGCCGTTTCTTACATTATAATGGCGATTCTCAATGGAAACATACTAATATGTTGGCGATAGAGCCAAGTTGGCATCATTTTTGGTATCCCTGTTGACAACTTAGTGCAGAAGATATACTGTAGCACCACCTGGTGGGAAGATGCAACAAAGAGAATAGTACAAAAACCTTCTCCACAAAAAAAATTACATGTTCATGCCAATTTTCATAGTGATCCGTTGAACGGTGTTGGAGGGAAGCGAGTTCATATATACAAGCAACCATTTATATATATAGATAGATAGATGAGGTAACTCCATTTAATATCAAACGATATATATATATATATATATACATATTATATATTTAAATTTCAGTATTTCCAGTTGTTTCAATATTTGCATGTATTTTTTAGGTTTCTTTCTGAGGAATAATGGATATCTCAGAAATTATTATTGAATATCAGGATCTTTATTAAAACAATGGAACTCTGAGTTCACCCTCTTGAGTTTCTCCGTATTCGAAATTTTATTCAATTTTGTTTTCTAAGGAAACGGGGATTTCTTTGTTTATATTATTAGTTAAGATTTCGTCAATTTCAAACATAATGAAATGTGGCAGAGACATGAAAATTTTTTTCTAAAAAAAGTAAGAAACTGGACATTTGAATTTTTCATTTCAGATTTTACGATTCCAATTCGTACTGCTATAATAATATATCTCTGTCAGGCATAATTTTTTTTTTCACTGGTAGCAAATCGCTTATTTTATTGTTTCAGTTTCGAAAAACGCTTTCAGAATTTTTTCACATTCCATAACCACACGTCGCCTAAATTTTTGTTGGTGCTTACTTATTGCACCGTCGACCATTTTCTTCAAAAGAAAAAAGTCACCAAACGCCGCAATATGTACTCAAGTGTAGAAAACCGTTCCCGTGTTAAACAGAATAACAATAATGAAGATACATTTATACCACATTGGTTGAATTGTCGAATCGGCCACTTATCCTGCCAAGTGTTTCCTTGCCAAATCGATAAGTGCGCCAAATCAGGTAACCCTTTTGACTTTTGAATCAGTGAGGGAGAAGGATGGTGTTGTGGTAGGGTTGCTGCTCCAAAACACAACATACAAAAACGCGCCAAATTAGCGATTTTTCAAAATTTGGCGGACCAGTGGCCGATTTGACAATTTCACCGCAACATTTTTTAAACAGAGGGCGATGTCGTCTTCGAGAATTTGCAGAAATCGGTCGACGGTATAATATGTAAACTTATTATTTATTTTTTTGCTGTAACCTTAATTTATTAAGTTCCTTTACCTTTCGCATTTAGGAATTTCTCATATTCAAATTTTTTTTTGTCCTGGTTCTCCTACTTTTCAGTGCCGTTTTGCATCAAAGAGGTAGATTATAAATCCCCCCCCCCTTCAAATATATGTTATTCTACTGTCCTCGACCTGCTTCATCAAATTTTAGTAGTTTTTTTATTTTTTATTAACCTGTTTATTTAGTGGAAAATGATTATCTTGGATACAAAACTACTTGTCGCCAATGACATATTTTCAGTCTCGCTAAATAGACCTTTGGCGGGTAGCGTATCGTTATTTAATTAATTCCCTTTGTGTATGTGTGTGTGCCTAAAATATATTTTCCTCTTATCTAAATGAGAAGGTGAGTTTCAGAATCTTGGCTGCCTCTTTTGGTGGTGGCAAACTTAAATTGATCGCCAATGGAAATATTACAGCTGTTCCAAAACTTTATGAAACGTGTAAGTCATACTGAAAATATATGTAGAGAATTTTTTTGTAACAGACATTCCCCCTCATCTTTTATATGATATAATTGTCAAACATATTAGGATTTTAAAAAATGTATTATAATTTTTAGTATATATATAATTTATGTAAATGAATAAAAAGATAAATGAAACATAACTTAATTCTTATATTTTACCTTTCTTAGAGAATATTTATCCTTCATTTGCAGTACAGGAATTCTCACGCGGTTCCATATCGTGTAATCAGCCATCCTGTAGCTTTTTATAATGATTTTTAAAAGTACGTATTTTTATTAAATTCTTTTCATTTTTCACTCTGCAACTCCTTTAGATACAAAATAAATATAACAGAAAACTACAGTGATTAAATTCACTTTGTGATTTTAAGCAAAGAGTGAGGTTGCCAATTTGAAAGTATCAAAGTTAAAAGTTTCTCTTATCGTTTCTGCCCGATTCAAATGAACACTCAACACAGACATGCCCCGTAACTTTGAACCAAGGCTAACTGAAGAGGTCGTCACGCTAGTAAACAACCCATTTTTCACAATTTAATTTTTTGCTATTAAAAAATAGAAGTTATGAGATACTTGATGTGTAACAACATCACGCATTCAATCATGTCTGTGCTTAGTTAAAGGACTTGATTCATCTGACATTATAATCCCATGATAGTACGTTTAACAAATATCCACGTGTTTCATTTGGGTTTGATTCGATTGAGTATTTCGGCGGCATTTCAGGATTTGCATCTACTTTCATGTAACAAAATGAAATACTGTAGGGTATTAAATTGCCATAATGTCCATAAAACGAAAAGTTTTTTTCGCTTTCCACTGAAGAATACATATTTATTAAAAAAATAGATATTAAACTTAGGTCAAACAAATTTCAAACCATCTAACTTTTCATCAGTAGGCTCCGATCATTTTGAAGAAGCATGCTTTATGTATCAGCCTTTCACCCAGAAGGACATTAAAACCAAATTCAATTCCTATAAAATTCTGTTTTTCCGAACCACCATCTACTTAAAGAATTTTGCAAAGAAGGAATAAATCTTCAGTGGCACAAAAATTAAAAGAGGTTCCAAAAGACATTTCGGCTGAAATGTGAGTTTATTTCGGTACTTACGTACTATCACAACAATCGCCAACGTTCAAGATAACTCGCCAGGTTTGGCGACTCCGATTTCGCATGTGTCGTATGCTCGGAAATGGCAATCATGTACTTCGTTTCATTACCATTATTTTATTTTCAATAGTTTTTGTTTTTATCAAACACGGCGACGATATTTAAAGTTTTAAAAACTGTCTGAAATATTTTCTGAGCATTGCGAATTCAAAGAATTTTAATTTTGCAGACACAAAGAAACAGATCAGAAACGATTAGCTGTTTTTGTTTACTTGATAATCACATTATAATCGGCAAATGATCGCAGCACTCTCTGGTGATGAATCAACCCCATTGAACTGAAAAGATAGAGAACTGATGTAATTATTTACCATATTGTAAAAGCTATTGTTAATACTTCTATTGTGTGAAATATAAATGCTTTGTGGTTGGTTGTTATCGTGGCCAATTTGATTACTTCAAATTGGGTTAAATTCATGGGTTAAATTCATTTGACATCAGAGTCACATGATCATTGAAATCACGTGTTTCCAGCTAATTAGCTCATATGCCTCTTTTGCCAACTTTTGCAACTTACAGGAACTTTATTTTAAAAGATACATATTTCTTAATAATAACGCACATAAACAAAATGTGCATCTGATACAAAATTACCCGTATTAGATAAAATTTTTTACTATTTTGAAGAACTCTTTGAAGAATTCTTATAGATGGACACTTTTTTCCAATTATTAGACTTGAAATAGTATCTTGATTTTACAAGTGCAATAACAAATGCGTCTCGTGTTAGCTTTGAATTTGAAGGAAGATATGTGATTGTATTTATCATGTGTGTGTGTGTGTGTGTGTGTGATTATCATAAATTTAGTCCATTTTAAAGGCTGTCACGTGTCAGAAATTGAAACTATTTTTCATATAATTGTAGCTTGAAGTTCTTATATTAGTGAGATGTTAAACATAGAATGGCAATTAAGATGTTAATTTCAACATTGCAAAACACATTTTGCTATGTGTGTGGGGGAGATAATAGCCTTTGCTGCTCCATATCCCACAAAACCTGTAACATTTTGCTGTGTTAAAGGAATCTTTGAGTTGATCAGATATAGATAGTATAAAAAACTATTCGTGATTCCTGATTATTTAAGTTGTATTTTTGTATAATTTAAAATTACACAGGAATATATAAAATTAATTAAGATTAAAATTTTAACAAATAATTATTCATTTTTTTAAAATTAACATTATACGCATCGTGTCATTGAGATGCAACACCAAAAAGGATGGCCAGAAAATAAAGAAAGTCGCCAAAGAGAGGTAGCAATAAAAAATACATGGTGTTTATTTTGAAATAATACTCGAAACACAACGAGGAAAAACAAAGTCCTTTTTGTAGGTTTTAGGACCACAGCAGATGGCGATATAACAATCACCAATCAATAGATCTCGGATGGAGTCCTGAGGAATAGTTCTACACTCCCAGTCAGCCATTTACCACAAGGGATAATGGTAATCTGGGAAGCATCTTATACATCTTGCAGAACACGTTAACTGATGTATGTAATCAGGGGCGTCTTAAGACTCTTTGAGGCCCTGGGCCCCTTTGCAAAAGTAGGCCCTATCTGAGACCTTTAAAAGTAGACAGTATACAGTAGGTATTGTCAAATACTCGTTCAAACGGTAGTTTGAAACTTATAAATGTACACGACTCATAATCTCAAAAACCTAGACACAAACCGGCTCGACCGGTGGTCGCATTTCATCTAAATGAGCTGAATAATCTTTTATGGTATTAGGCATAGGCCTAAACATGGGCAATGACCATCACATACCACTTTTGTCAATTGAAATGCAGTTTGAAATTCCCTATTTTTCGGAGAATATGTACGGGATTAATATTTGACAAATAAAATTATCCGAATCATGATCATATGAAGACAGAGTAGAAAAGGGGAAATGAGGCCTCGCCGAGTTCGAGGCCCTGTTCCCGGGCTCAGTTGGCCCATGCCTTAAGACGTCCCTGCACGTAGTGTGTGGTCGGGTGTTGTCACGATGTTAAAGGGTTATTGCCTTCCCTCCATTCGAAGGGAGAGCAGTGTCACCGTATATCATCCAAGAATGTTTGAGCTGCCATAATGTCCTAAATGCAAACCAGAGGTGATTTTTGTAGTACTTGATTGTGTCCCAAATCATTATGCCACGATGCCGCGCGGTATGAGATCCTAAAGATGTGGCTGAATTGGAGCTGTGACTATGTCGATACCACACTCGTTAACGGTAACTATCAATGGGCAAACAGAAGCTAAATTCCTCTGAAAACACGATCATGTTGTTCTCTCACGTCGCTCTAGTTCAGCCCCCTTGCAAACGGAGACTTTTGTGTTGTTGAATCAGTAACGCGTTCTATTTGATGGACACAATGAGTGAAGGCCACTCGCAACTAATCGGAAAGTAATGTTTCTGGTCGAAATGGGAATATCAAGGGTATCCTGCTCGCACTTTAAAATTGCAGAAGTGGCAGGTGGGGAAGTTACTGCTTGTTGAGGGATGCATCAATACCCTATTCAGACGTAATTCGGATTATCTCACAAATTTGCCACGTTTCTTTGTTCTAACCATCTTTGATGCAGTCGGTTCGTCGGTGCATCGTGGATGACATCAAGGGGGTATTAATCGAAATCTGACGTATGGATTAACCTGCCTTTTTCAGTCCAATCATCATGTCTTTCGTGAAATCCTCTATCTACCCGAAATGCTTATCATGCAATACCTTGGTATTCCTTACTATTACGCATGTACTCTGAGATAAGAAAAAAAATTCACAATGATTACCCTTGAAGAAATAATGACATGGATATTTTCCATTCTGAAAGTTTCTTCCCTTATATCCTACTTAAAGTATGTTAGAGAACAGCGCATGTAAATAACTAAATGACCCAAATATTGAATTAATTATTTTTAATGGTTTAAAAAAGTTTCAAATTTTATATTTTGATTTATTATTCTTGACAAATTCATTCATATCAAAAATTTAATTTTTATAACATTTATTTACAAGATTCATAGCGTGTAAATTTAGCAACATAAATTATCTGATAGACAAAAGAAAGGAAAATATATTTTACTTATTTCTATACAACCTAGCGACCTTGGGGACAATAAAAAAAACATCAATGAGAAACACAACTTAACATTATAAACGCAACAATTGTAGATTGGACGTCGTTTGAATTTATAAGTTAGAATATCTGTTTATACTCGAAAACATTTCCCCAGTTGATAAAACCGTACGGTTTTAAATGTATTTCCATTCATACAATTTAAAGTAAAATCAAGAATATACATTTGAAATTTTTTTATAATTTTCTTTCTTGTTACACTTGATTTTTCCATGATTAGAATAATTTTTTCTGATACGTTTGACTGAATGAGAGAGAGCTACCGTTGCTTTTACATTTACTCTAATTCTTTCTACAAATATAAGTGGAACTCAAACAAAAATATTTCATTATATTATTCAGCCTATATTGTTCATTTTCTTGATCTTTTACGATTTCTCTTTAAAGTCATTGAGAACTCAACAGCAAAAAATGTAATTGCAGCTCCAATTCCTACACCTAATAGAATGAACGCTCCTGCGAGATCCGTTAGATTCAGAGGATCCGTTATAGGGATGCTGGCACCGGTGCAAATATCATAATACAAAGTAGAAGTGATGTATCTATGCTGGGCCAGGTTACCTTCATTGAATCTTCTGAGGCTAAAATAAAATAAAACAGATGCATTAACTAATATTTCGAAATTTTTAAATCAATTTAAGAATAAAAAAGATTTATAGTTAAATAAATTATTAGTTTCATTTTTATTGCTGCAGTAAATTTTAAGTGATTAAATTTACGTATTAAGTATATCTATCTTTTTTTTCCTGCTATTTTCTCAAATCTAATGCTAAACAACTAAGCCCAAGAAATATATTGCTGTGTAGTTAACAAATAACTCAACCTTTTATTTTCCGTTTTAAATTTTCTTCTTCCAGTGCCATAAACAAGGCAGGAGAAAAGTTAATGTATTTAATTATAATACATTTACAATTGAAAAAGTATATACATTGCAATTTTAAATTGTTTCTGAGTTCTTAAACGTGCAGAAATTTTTGAAATGTCACATACAACAGAGTGAATGTTGCAAATTTAATTTAAATGCGGAGATTGAATAGAATCAATATTTGTTATCCAATAAAACAATCCTAAACTAGATTCCATTTTTAATATTTTAACTATAGTAACATAAAACAAGTAATATAAAAAAGTTTTAAAGTCAATTTCTACTAAGGTCAACAAAGAGAAATTTTATTTTAGTTAATTAAAATTAATTAATGAATTATTATTTGAACAAACTGTTTTTACATCAAGTGCCATCCACTACAAGTTTAAGAAAATGTATTTGTACTTATAGTGGATGAAAAAAGTAAGTATTTGAAGACAAGAAAAAACTCGTTATAGAAAAATCTACTGGCGCCATCTGTTGCTGCTAGTTCGAATGAATTAATATGTGAAAAAAACTGTATTAACATCAAATGCCATCTACTTCTAGTTTGAAAATACGTGTTTGAACTTGAGTGGATGAATAAAAAGTATTTTATTAAACCTTGAAAATTTGAACAAGATATATATAAATAAATATATATAGGAGAAAGTGAACTTATAGTAGAAATTGAAAAACAATTTTAAAAAACATTCTTTATCTCTTGAATGTAAGTAAACGGATTATGCGTACCCTTTGTTAAAATTTCTGAAGACCCTCTCGTTTTTCAGTTCTTTCCTGAAGGCAAAAGCAATGTAAGCTGCTCCTAAATCAATATCTATTGCTCTTACATTACACTTTCCAGTCTTCATGAAGCGTTCACCAATAAGATTCTTCATCCACAATGTATCAGCAATGAATATAGTTTTACCCTCTTCAACCCTGTCTAGCCAAGTTGGCACGACTCCTTTATCAGGAGGAGTCACCAAATTGTTCTTCAATCTAAGCCACAGTGGTTCATACTTTGTATTAGTCAGCCTCTGTAAGAAACAGAAAATATAGTTTGTAGCAAGCTTTGATAAGATATGGTATTTTTTTAGTTTGTTTATAAAAGGACTTCAAAGAAAATTTTACCGAAAAGAAGGCCATTGGATATGAATTTTTGAAGGTACTGAATTGGATTTTGGTGTCTGCAAGTAGCTCCTCTATCGTAGAAATTTTAGGTTTCAACCTGTCAGCGGCAAAAGCTGATATAATGGCTCCTTGATATGTGTACATCAGGACGAGAGTGCCTGTAGTGAACCATATGCTCTGAAGAAGACGAAAACTTGTTGATGACCACACGTGTTTTAAGAACCATCTATCGTTTCCTCCAAAATCTGAAACAAAGTATTATATGTGTTATTTACTAATTATTTTTCTTTCTTGAATTCAAAATACTACTTCCCATTCAATTTTTTCCTTTACAAGGAAAATTGAGAGTTTATGCTCTAATAAACAATCCCAAGCTACACAAGTATGAGTTTATTTATCTCTGAACTCATTTTATTAATTTGATTTTGTCGTGGTCCTTCGACCTCGAGTGTGAGAGGGTTCGAGTAAGAAACTGACATTAATTAAAGTTAACCACTTTTATTTAGCCTATGACACTTATGAGAATTTAAGAGAATTCACACTGATAACTAAACCCGAGGAGCAATAAAACTTATTAATCTTATTATATAACTATAAACACTTATATCATATCGATTCCCGTGAACGCTCTTGCTACCAACTTGATTAATCGTCAGCCGCAAGGTGGTCGGCTTCCCTTTCTCTATATCCTTCCTTCTGGAATTAATATTACTAAGTGCAACCACCGGTCGCTCACACTATGCTTTCCGCTTGGGATCAATTTTCACCAATCACCTCGCCTACTCCACGATTAGTACTTAAATAGAAGTTTGCAATTACATAAAATTAAGCCCTCTCTACGGAAAGCGGTTTTCAATTAAAATCACAGTTAAAAAGAGTGTTTTCCCCAAGAGGATTAGTAAATTCAAGAATGAAACTCCTTACAATTTGATTTTAATTTGCGTCGCACTGTGAAGCCATACAAGGGTTATTGGCAACGGATGGGCCGTGGGTAGCCTAGTGGTTAGAACATCGGACGTCAAACCGGAAGGCCTGGGTTCGATGCCCGATGCCACCAAATACTCGCCGAGTACAAACCGATCACGTGCTCGTTAAATCTGTGGGTCCGAATGGTGTCGCCCTCTATCGTGAGCAAAATCGTGCTGTCACCTTAATGAACTCAAAGATTAGGCTAATGACAGGCGTATCTCTAGCCCGTTGCCATAACGGATTTCGTGGACCTCGATCTGACTACGTCAGACAGGTGGCATAAGCAACAACAACAACATTGGCAACGGATTATGTAATTTTGAACCACGTTCAAGTGACGAGGACTACACCAGAGCTGGAACTCCCTCTAAGAAACTTCCTCTCTACGCAAATGGGCAGACTTTGAACCTCGACAGATTTAACGAATATCAACCCCTCTACGTAGCAGGTCTCCCGCAACACTAGTTTTTGAGCCCGCGGCTCGTCAACGCCGACGGGGTGACCGTGACTACTCGACAACTACGGCTCCTCATTTTATTGAATACACATATGTTGTAATTTAAGTGAGCATTGAATTAGCTCCATTTTATGTGTTGTGGCGTATTTCTCTCGGGTTTGTGCTACTTTCCATGGAAATCCCTTCATGTTCATTTTTTGGTGTAACTGAAAGGATCTTTAAATACAATATAATACAAATTATCAAATCAAAACCTAAAATATAAACAATCAACGTCTCCCGGCCTCCACAGCGAGCCATGGTAAAATGCTGAAACCTTGACCGGTCCGCAGCGATAAAAAGATTGAGGAGCACGGCTGTAGAGAATTTCTTGCAGTGAAAAAGACTTTGCTTCGAGAAAGACCGAGCTTTAGTGCTCTTGGGGTGAAAGCTGGGCCCTCGAAGATATGTTTTGGTGTGAGAGGTTGGATTTCCGGGCAGTTTTTACGCTGTATAAACGATCTTGTTTTATCAGGATGGATTTTCATGCCCTTGTAGTGATGAGTTCTTAATCTTGCGATTGTGCATGTTATGATTTTTGGGGAGTTAATGTCTGTTATGAGTGGTTTCTTAAAGAAACGGGGTAAAAGTCAAGCTCTGGCCATAGCGTTTGCATCAGCAAGTGCGATGGTAGTACAAGGATGATTATGGCCCCTGACTTCTTTGGCCAAAGAATCAGTACGCTCATTTCCTTCTATATTTATATGTGCCGGTATCCATTATAGCTTTTCCTTTGTAATGCATCTGCTTGAGTAGGAAATCTATGGAGGAGGTGATGTTTGTCTCTCCTGTCATGATGACCTCTAAGGCAGATTTAGAATATGGAAGGATTATCAATCCTTCTGTGGTTTCCATAGCAGTAAGGTATATGTAGGGATTGCTCTATCGAACCAAAAGTTCAATACCGGTATTTCTTAGATCTTAATACCGGGATATCGGTTTTAATACCGGTAGTAGAAGTTTTAGGAAAAGATACGGGTGTTTCTTTGCTTTATTTGCCAGTTTTATTAAAGAGTGTAAATGTCACAAAAAATTATTTTGTAATTTTTAAATTATAACAAGTACATAAAAAATATCACGAAAAAGTAAAGGAACTTATTTATTTAAATCACAAATAAAAATGTAAATATCACTATTCAGTCTGTGGTACCATAACAAATTTTGAAAATGTCATCTTTAAAAAATAATGCATTAATTGAATTGTCATAAGGCATGTAACATAATTAGGTGCAAAAATTATCAGCTGTCAAAAACGCTCTATCGGCATCTACGCTAGTTGGTGGTACTGTTTACTTCTCTTAATCTCTATTCTTCAAATAAATCGATTTCTCGTCGGATGGTTTTGGATATAGCTGATTTCTATGTTGTATTTTGGTTTGCTGAAATTTTTTTAGTTATCGCTAACTCTAATTTTTGTTCAAGAGACAATTCTTTTTCACTACAACATTAGTGTCATAATCATCTTCGCGCGATAACTGTACCCAATTCTTCTGAATGTAAATAAGGTTTGTGGGTAAAATTTTTAAAAATTTACAATAAACTTGATCAAATTTGAATTAGTTAGTTTCTTTTCTTCTTTTTCATTTTCATTTATAAAATGATGATGATATGTAAACACAAGTATATACAAATAAAATGTAAATAACAAACTCCCCAATTAAAAAAATATCGAAATATTACGCACTTTCTTCACAACTACAACCTTGTTTTCACAGATACGAATATCAGACTACGAATCCTGCGCGTGTGGAGTATTGCTCTGAGCTGTAATAGAATAATTTTGGCATGCCTCCTTGGATAATTCACGTATTTATCACTTCTCTTGAATGTATGCTGCAACTTTATATTCACAATTTAATTAATATCGCCCTCTAGGGAGACATAAAAAAAGGTATACTCTTTTGCTAGATTGGCGATGCCTGAACATATAAAGAAGACAATGCAAAAAATTACCTGTAAATACCTAAAAATCGTGTTTAAGCTTGTGAATACCAGTACTACAAAATTGTACCTGTATTACAAATGACTCAAAATACCGGTATTCGATATCCCGATATACCGGTATTGCAATCCCTTGGTATATGGCGAGAGCTTCTCTAATCGATAAGAATTCGCTGGTGAAGTTAAGAAGCTGCTGAGGCGATTACGCCAGTGCTAAAAATGTGTTCGCTTTTCCAGTTTTCCGGAAAGAGAGGAGAAATAATTATTAATTTAATTTAATATTAAAGCGTAAATTTGAATTTCTTTAATAATTTAGAACAATTGCAATGAAGAAAACATTTCAACCCGATCTCACATCGCATAGTTAATTAAACACGTGCTTTTCAAAGTAATACATACATGCAAACTTTTTATCTCTAATTCTTCGTTACTTATCTATATGAACTATACACTTTTCAGCTAACGTAGCTTGTTTGAACTACGAGAAAAAAGACATGAAAAATTGAAAAGACTCTTTATTCTTAGTACCTTCCAAGTTGTCATTTTGTGAAAAGATAAGCCGTATGACACAAAACAAAGTACGGGAAGCGCTCACTTTAAGGCGGAAGGGATTTTAAGACAGTGGCAACTGTGAAATATTAATCTCGTCGTCCAACCTCAATTCGAGATACCCTTTATATCAAGTAGAAATAGACAGCGTTCTATACAACAAATAAACAAAAGTACAGTTGCTCTTCTCAATAAGTCTCTTCTTGATGGACCTTTGCGTTTGTGACGAAGAATGTCGTACTGACCTTAAAATATTACCTCGACATATTATAAAAGAAGATGAATTATTAAAATTCTAAATATTTTTTTAAAAAACAATAACTTTTTTGAGCGTACTTTTTAATTTTTTAAAATTCGAATATCCAAAAATTTCTATGCAGGGTGTTGCCGAATTCTATTGACAATTCAAGGGGAAGAAAGTATGCAGCAAGTAGATGACAAATCACCATAGAAATCATGGGATCACAAACCCCGTTTAATCGGAGTAATTCACAAAAATAGTTATGAAGGGTGTGATGTCGAGTGGAATCAAAAGGGGCCATAGGAGGTAAGAAATACATTTATTAGAAGTAAAGCAAGTTTACAATACGAACAATGAATCACTGTTCGATATCAGAAACGCAGCAACTAGTGGTTGTCACCAGATTTGTTCAAAGTTGAGGCCAAGTAGATCATAGCACAATTGACACCGACGGATGAAGAATTGTCAGACGCGTTAAAAAAAATCCGGTGTGTTGACGACGTCGGCCGAATCGATGACGATCTGTGCCTTGAGATAGTAGCCACAGGCGTCTCATACACAAGTTAATTTCAGGTAACCTCAGAAGAAGAAATCCTAGGGACTGAGGTCTAGGGAGCATGGAGGCCAAGCACCAGGTCCCCTGTGTCCAATACACCTCCCGAGATATGTAGCATGGAAGTGGTTGCTCAATACAATCGAAAAATGTGCTAGTGCAACACAGTGTATGGCTACAATCTATTCCCATTAAAACTGAATTCTAGTACAAACCACTAATTAACTCATTTCTTAGCGCCGGAAGAGAGGTCGTCCTTCAATGGATCCCATCGCATTGCGACATTCATGGAAACGAACAAGCCGACAAGATGGCCAAAGGGGCTTTGACGCTCCAACCACCTTGTCTTTATCCGATGCCTCTTCGAAACTCCAAGCGACTTTTCAGGGACAAATTTCGACAGAAAAGCATATCCACTCATACAGAGCTGGTTGTTGGTAAATCTTGGTCTCGTCTGCTCGGTGGCCAAAGACGTGCTCAACTTCCTGCCCTACCTAGAATGGAGGGAGGGGCAGGGTTCAGAGTCATCATCGGGCGTGATTACCTGCAGGCCTATCTGTTTAAGATTGTCCTGGCTGATTCACCGCTCTGCCTTCTCTGTAAATCCGTGCCAATGACTGGGGAGCACTATCCGATTGCCCCGCTCTACTTCATGTTTTCTAGCAAGATACCCGTAGAGTTCATCCTCCTGTTAGCGCAACATTTGCTTTATACAGGACTGAAAGACGCCTTATGTCCGAAAGGACGTTGGTGGGCGTAATTTAAAAAAAAACACTGTGTATGAACCACTTGTTCTAGTGCGCAATGGCCGGTTTTATTCTCCCTAGGAGAGTAGGAAATTTGCATCCGTGCAAGTTTTTTTCAACCCACCAAGTGCTCTAAATCCCTGCACTCGCTTAGCCAGACCCCTCGTCTGGCTCATTGTCCCCAAACGGCTACTATTATTACGATTTTACCGATTAAACGTGGTTTTTTATCCCCATGTTCTTTGGTGATTTGTAATCCCTATGCTGCCTACAATCACCCCTCTGAATTTGTCGGTCGAATTTGGCAACACCCTGTAGAACTATGTGTGTGTGTGTGTGTGTGTGTGTGTGTGGTGTGTGTGTGTGTGTGTGTGTGTGTGTGTGTGTGTGTGTGATTCACATTCTTGATTAATTCGAGCATCGAGATTCATTAAGTCTAGGATTTTAACAGTTAGGCTTCACAGTCTTCGACTTTTTTATGCAAATGATAGTTAATTGGTGTACCTCCAGAACAATTAATTATTGAAACTGCATTTATTGATAGAAAAGTAACAGAATTGTTGAACAAAAAACCGGAATATATGCAAATTATATTAATAATTATTATTTAATTATACCTTTGCCAACTAAACTTGATTGATATCCCCAAAAATACCTGGAGAATGTTTCTGGTATTTTGCGCTTTTCCTTTGCTGGCAAAACTTGATATATTAAAGTGGCTGTGCCAGATACTAGAAACGTTGTGAAAATCAGAACTAACCAGACCTAATGGCGAAAAAATTTAGAATTAATGTATAAAGTTTTCTAATGAACGCATACAAATGAAATAAATTATAATATAATATATTTAAAATTAATTACGAAATGGAACACACATATGTTCGTAAATAATTTTAAACTGGTTATCAATTACTTTTAAAGTTTCAAAAAGATTACCTTACCGTTAACGAGAAAAGCCCTAAAATGAGAAAAGGATCTCTGTTGCTGGGTATTAACCCTGATACTAGAGTTAACTGCGAAAAGGTTAAAGGTACAGCAAACTCCACTGCAAGAGATCTGTCCCGGTCAATAAAATAAGGACCTGATATGTCTGTTTCCTATAAAAGAATTTGCGATAAAAAATTTTCACTTATTGAAATGATATTTTTAAAAATTTTTTTTGTATCTTTAGGTGCAAAATCTTATACGCAATAATTACTGTACAGCCGTTACAAAGACAAATTTCAAAATCGATCAATAATATCAACAGTAATTAACTTATTGCTGTACTGTCAACACTGCCCTTAGAAGCAAAAGGAAAGTTCTATTGGCGGAATGCCCAAGAGGCCCAAAGTCACCCTAAAGAGTGTTTAAAAGACCTATCAAGACTAAGGCACCCTTAAAAGAATGCTCAGTTTTGTGCCACAAAATGGTTCTGGAAAAACAACGACATCCGCACATTATTTATTAATGTCGTATTTCGAAGCAACTCGAAGGCTAATGAAGATGAACCTCATAATTTTGATTTATAATTAAATGACGAGGACAACACCTGAGCTCGCGCTGCACTTTCTAAACTTCCGCACGAAGCCGCCATGAGGAATTTGAGCCGCGACAGATATAATGTGCAATGTACGAATAATAACTATTTTTCTTGAAACTATAAAATTAGCTTAATTCTTTTATTTTTCATACAAATAATATTTTTTATAGGAAAGTGAGATCCAGTTTTTAAAATCATTTAAAAAGGCATTAGTACAATAACAGTAACTGAATTAAACCCTGAAACCAATAACTTCTTTATTGTTATTAAATCACTCAAAAATTGTTTAATAGTCCAGGCTTGGTTTTGACAGTCCAGCTAATCTGTCCCTTCGTCCTATAATTATATAAGTACTTACTATAAATGTACTTGTAAATATATATATTATTGTTTTGAGCTCCTTTTAAATTTTAGTTTTAAAAAAATATTTAAAACAAATTTATATTAATTTACATTAATCTTTTTTTTAAAAAAATCTGAATACAAATTTTTATGGTTACTGCAAAAATTTAGAAAATATATAAAAAGGTCAATTGTTTAAATTCACCAATTTCTGTAACTGAATGACAGTATTTATTTGTATAAATCTTCAGTTTTTTAAATGACAAATCAGACATATTTTCAGTTCAATAAAAAATAATTATACAAACATTTCGAAGCATAGTTCCAATCATTCCAGTCCATGTCCCATCAGGATTTTTCGCGCCATAAGTATTGTCTGGCTGAGCCACTCCAACATAACTGAATATATAAATTTTAGTTAGTTCATGCCCACATACACACAAAAAAGCCAGTTCTTCAGTATATATTTTTAACAGCAAAAAATTTTGAATATTTTTTAAGGTAAATGTAAACAGAAACACAAAATCTAATCTTTTTTTAGACAGAAAGGCTTAACATGGAACCCTTAATTATACAAATCTAACGATCAAATCCAATTTGTAACATTCCTTTCGTATATTTATTTTATTAAGAAAGCTAAAATAATAATAATTGCAGCATTATTGTTATTCTGTTAGAAAAAATATATTAACTTGTCTCCATTTTTTTAGCTATTTTGAAGAGATTCTTGTTAAAATGTATATTAAAATAATAATAGTTCGATTATTTTAAAAACATCTAACTTTTAGATGAAATTATTTCATTCTATTTAAATTTGCTACTTAAATCGTATCTTAAAAATAAAAAATTATGGATAAGTTTAAATATTTGCCACAAATTATTACAACAAATTTTTATGCGTTTTACAGCAACAACCACTGGCAAGAATGGGCTCCAAGTTACTAAGACCTTTTGCTTTTCTTGGCACCGTTTTTTCGTGTTCAAAATTTTAATGCTGCATTTCTTAAAAGGAACACTATGCATAAATAAAGTAGACAAATATGTTATCAAACATTGACTTTAATAGAATAAAGAATCGCTTGATATAACAACAATTATTTTTCATGTTTTAATTGTTATTTAAAAACGTATTAATTCTAATAAAGAATATTTCTTTTCCTCATTGGAAAAAGTTGAATGCAGAAATTAAAACACGCCAAAAGTGTATAATTATACTTTTTTTAAAGTTCCCGTACTTTATAGTTTAAAGAAAAATCATGACAATTTTTCTTTCTTATTTTTTTAATTTTATGATCTATTCATAATTTATCTTTTCTTTAATTTTCATTGTTTAGGTTTCTTCACACGATCAAGTTATGCAATAATAAAGTGCGACACATCCTGTTCTTTGTCAAAATGAGTTTATAACGCATCCGAGGGAATTTCGCGGTTTTAGATTTATTTTTAATGTAAATCAAATGAAAATGAGATGGTAAAGAATTTGTGCAAGAACTTTGATGAATGATATTCAAATCTATTGAAAATTCAGGGAATCATCTATCGCGGAACAAAAGAATACATCACGGGGGTCGACACATGATACTTTAAGACGTCTCAAGATTTCTTGAGGCCCTGGGCCCCTATGCAAAAGTTGGCCCCACCTGTGAATCTTAAAAGTAGATAGTATACAGCAACGGGGGTTTTCCACTTTGGTCCACGCACTCCCGCGGTCCCCAGCACGCCTTTTAAGGTGATTCGCGAAGATATCTCATTTAATGTTAAGATTTCACTCTTTTACAGATTCTGAAAGGTCTCGTGGGCAAAATTGAAAGCTATGCTATCCTAGACCAGATCAGTAAATTGCCTCATTGAAGGGGTAGTGTTAAAAAAGTCTTTATAAGTAGCAGAAGCAATGTTAGAATTATTAAGGAACCTTTAAATCACCCAGCCATGTGCTGGGAGTCAGGGAAGGGTGTTCAAAATTTTGGGGGTCCGTGATCTCAGGCTGATTCATAAAGAGGTATCGCGACGATTAGAAGTTTAAAAACCACTGATATATAACAAACACATTGCCAAATATGCGTACTAGCGGTAACCCGTAACAAATAAATCTGAGTAATTCAAGATCTCCCAAACCCAGGCATAAATCGACTCAACCGACTGCAGCCCTTTTGCTAAATGAGTAATAACTGTGTATGGTGGTAGGCTTAGGCCTAGACATGGAGGATGGTCATCACATAATAGGGCAGTCTTACCAGTTAGCATATAAAGTTCGAAATTCCAAGTTTTTCAGGGGTTATGTACAGGATAACATTTGACTATTAAAGTTATTCGGATCATGATCTTCTTGAGACTGAGTAGAGAACGAGACGATGTCTATATAGAGGCCCTGGGTCCAGTTGGCCCATGTCTTAAGACGTTCCTGATTGTGTATAAAAGTTCTCAGGAGATAAAGTTACTGGGGAAGTGAATAAGTGGCTTTTTTATTGCGGATGGTTTCTGAGATTCCTTCACAACATCAAAATTTTGAATGAAGCATTTTTTCTTCGATGAGACATGTGGTTTCACGAAAGCATTTATGAGAACATGCAAATATCCCGCGAATGGGCGAAAAAAACTGAAATATAATAATGCCGTATCACATTCAAATGGATTGCTGGGTCTCTGTTTTATGAGTTAATTATTGATAGCACTTTATACAGAGAAATATTATCCAACAGTTCGTAGCATTATTATAGAATTAGGTTCTTGATTCGGACAAGACGGCCATATAAGGACGGGCCATGATATGTGGTGCCAGGCAATATGCATATAGGTAATGAAACCCAGTGGTGTAATGTTCACCCCCACATTGCGGGGAGTAGGCACTGTAAGGGCCCAAAGCTTGACTGACACTAAGTACGTATTTGAGCTTGGGGCCCAAAATCAGAGTTTACAGAGGGCCCTAATACTCTCCATTACGCCACTTATGAAACCATAGATATCCCCTAAAATATTTTATATACACTGTGATTATATAATTAAACTTTCAAAACTCTATAAAAAAAAGAAGCACTGATCAGAATGACGTCAAATTTGAACAGAATATTATTGTAGAAGGGGGAAAGCGTATGGCATAAAAAGGTAATTCAAAATTTTAGCAACAGATGGCGCTGTAAGCATCCTAATTAAAAAGGGTTCGATTGAAAATGACAGCGTATCGTAAAACAACAGCTAAGGTGTTAGTTATAAGTTAAACCAAGTGTGCTGTTCAGTGTGCATGACTGTTCAGGTGCGATACTGTTAGTTACCCATCCACCACGGCAAGTTTATATCACATCGTGTTTTAACTGCCCCTAGGTCAAAATGGCCAATTTTGTATGGATAGCAATGCAGAATGTTTCGTAGAATTTTATGCACCGGGCTCATAGGCCTGTCCAGTGTTTGGGTAATTCCCCGGTAGCAAACCACGGCTAGACTCCTCCTGCACTGCTTTGGCCACTTCTTCAACTACCGTTGAATTAACACTTTTATTCCCTCTACCAGATTGCACATGAAAAGAACCTGTCACTTCGAATTTTTGATGTGTAACACCTTTCCTCTCGGTTGCTGAAGATTTGTGGGAGTGATTTCGTGAAAAGAGACGGAAATGCGTAACAGGAAGTTGGGGAAGCGCGCTATTTAATTTGATCAATCAGCGCGCTTGGTGGTGACTCTTCACTATCCCCGGAGTGAAGTTCTGTTTTTCTCCTTCATTCGGGAGGGGCTTCGCCCCCCCCCCCAGGCGGACTAGGCCGTGGGATCTTTGTTTTTGTTTTCTCACTTTAGGATTAGAGAAGCTAAGTCCTTTAGCTGGATCTTGTAAAGATATATCCACGTGGGTCCAACTCAAGTAGCCATCAAGCCACCAGCTTTTTTTATATTGTTAAATTTAGCATTTCAAAAGGTTCTAATTCAAAAACTCGGTTTCGTTTGCGCTTGACTCTAAATCCACTTCGCACATATCAGCAAGTCTTATTAGACTTCACCAAGGATAAACTTGCGATCCTTACGCTCAGTTGTCAAAGTTTGAGGGCTGACCAAACAGAGCAGCTGGTGTTACGATCTATCGCAAACAGAACAACTCGCATGTTGTGGCTCCACTGGACAAACAGTGATTTCGGTGGTCGTATACATTTATCCGAATCAAACGGTTAAAAAAATTAAAGATTTCTTGCATTTTTTACTTTTACCATATACCGAAGGTGGCTCTTAAAAAAAACTATCGCTCGCTTCCCATAATTTTGAGTGGTGATTTTAAAGTTAACTTCAGTTTTCTAGAAGCCGAGCCACTCATAGCTTTTTTGAATGATTAACTCAAGCTCGAAATGAACACAAACCGAAATGTTTGAACAACTAACAGTGGTACTGCTATTGACACTATTTTTCAACGGTTTTTAAATACTTTGAAATCACAAGTATATGAGTCCTATTTTAGTTATCATTACCGCTCTTCCCGAAATTGAACAAGAATAAGTATTTTTGATAAAAAATTTCATTACTCCTTGTGTTAATTAAATAAAATTTTCATTAAAGATATAATTATTCCATAGAAAATTATTTCCAATCATACTCGATTCATTTTTTTTCAGAATTTAAGGTGCTATTGCGAATTTACCACGATAACATGTCAGATGTTACACATCGTATGCGACTACAGTAAGGCTCGTTTCTTCTTTTTATTTAATCATTTTATCCTGACCCTAAGCAATCATCTCACCAACGCCTTTTTTCATACACTTGAGTGACCGGAACTTCTGCAGAGTCATTGGTGCACAGTCATTATTCTTGTAAAAAAGTTTTACAAGCAGAGCGGGTCCTTCAATGAGACAGTCATGGCGAAATTATCAGACGTGAAATGAGGAAAAGTCGTGTATCCAGCGTTTTTATAGCGATTGAGTGGGGCAGGTATTTTCATTTACATATTCTGGTGCTTACAGCGCCATTAGTTGATAAAATTTTGAATTACTTTTTTCTTATGCCATACGCTTTTCCCCTTCTTCAATCATATTCCGTTTAAATGTGATGTCATTCTGATCAGTGGTTCTTTGTTATAGAGTTTTGAAACTTTAACTATAATCACCTGATATATGTAGATGGTGTATTCATCTAAAAAAAATCTTATATATCTTAAAAATATTTATCTTATTATTATATCTTATACTATCTTTTATATAATCTTATTATTATACTTATAATCTTATATTTGAAGAACTGAGTTCATATATATGTAATCCCCAAACACAATAGCAGATCTAAATATTTCCATTATTCAAACGATACTAAAAGTTTTTTTTCAATGGGGCTGCGCATTTTTATTTTAAACCTTTACAGACCTAGTACATTCCCCAGGAGCTGGTACCACTTTTTAGCGCTGCACCATATAGGCGATACCAATTACAGCAAGCAATATTGATGCCCAGTTTCCTCCACAGAGGGAAGCACCTGAGCTCTTGACGATGCGAACTTTGTACTAGGATTTAGTTTTGCCGAGAGCATCCAAGCCAAACAGACACTCTAAGGATCTTTCACATGCCGTATAATCATACGACATGGCCTCTGTCGATTTTCTGCATCAAAAAAAATCTACCGACTTGGGCCAGGGTCGAACCCGCAACCTTGGGTGTAGAAGGCCAGCGACAAACCAACCACGCCACTCAGCCGGCTACGATACTGAAAGTCATTTCAACACTCGAAATGCGCGCAAGTCTTGCTTCCAAGAAACAAATGAAAATTTTACACATGTTCATTACTTATAACGTTAATGTTAATTAATTTTATAATAAGGGTACATAGTAGTGAACGTTATAATAAATGTTGGTTCAAAATTTTTGCGATGTTAAATTAAACCAGAGGTCGGCAATCTAGGGCACGTGTGCCACATGTGGCACGTGGTACAATTCTCAGTGGCACTCTGCACCACTCAACAAATTTATCAACTTTTGAGTCGATGGAAATTAATAAATTTGTAATGGACTTTATTTGACAAACATTTTCCCGATTAAGGACGTTTACGGAATAGTGAAAAAAATCTGAAAGATAACTCTAAAAAGAAATTTACAGTTGTTTTGAAAATTATTGAATATCTTTGCTGGAGCGAGATTTAATTGCTTCAAGAGAGACAATTGCATGTACTCTGCTTTCCGCTTTTGATTATACGTATCTAATTTTAAAATCTTTCCTCATATGAAAAATATTTCGAATACGCAAAGAAACTGTTTAACTGAATGCACAGAATCGTGTTAGATTGAAAGTCACAAATTATTCCCCTTATTTTTCAATATGAAAGTAGAGCGGTACAAGCACAGGTTGGCATTAAAATTTTTTATTTATCTTTTATTTATTTATAATGAGGGAAAACTAATATTTTATGTTGTCTATTTCTTATTTTGATAAATATATTTAAAAATACATAATATATGCACAATTTTAATTTTTTTAAATTTTTGTTGAAGAGATAGTTATATTTTATGCTGTTTGTTTTTATGTTAAGAAATATCTTTAAATGATGCAAAATTATTATATATATATATATATATACATATATATATATATATATATATATAAATGGATGTTTGAAAATGACTTCGCTTCACTTCAACACCGTTCAGCCGATCACTATGAAAATTGGCATGTATATGTATTTTTTTTGTGGAGAGGTTTTTGTGCCATTTTCTTTGTTGCAGCTTCCCACCAAATGGAACTACAGCATATCAACTTCTGCACCTTTCAGGCAATTTCAAGTTGCCAACATGGTCGCCGAAAATGATACCAACTTGACTCTATCACCCACATTTCTCTATGCTTCCTTTGAATCGCAATTTTAATGTAAGGAATGGTGTTCCTTGTGAATCTTACAATTTTAACATAAAATAAATACTACAGAAAGTAATATTAACGTATTACACATCCAGATATAAATTATTTACACTATTTTAAGCGTTCATTACACAAAATTTGTAACAATATGTAACTTTTGCTGAGCAGAGATCAGCTTAGGAAGGTGTCGAAAATCGACCCATAAGAGAGTTACGGGGCGTTATAAATATTTTTTAAAAAATCCTTTTTATCAGCTATTAGATCAACAGACTTTAAATTTAACAAATATTGTTTTTCGTTCAGCTGAGATATGCAAAAAGCTATTTTTTGTTTATTTTGTAATTCACGTAAAATTAACCCATTAAAAACTTTATCCTTCAATCTGTATTGTTTATTTTTTCAACTCACCCGAGCGAAGAACGTATACCAGCTAATATAATAGAACTATAAATATATACTATTGACCTCTATTCTTTAACTCTGCATGCATCATAGTGAGAATCGAATTGTTTCAAACATATCCTACTCTGTGATACGCTGAATAATATGGGTAGATTGGTTTGACACGCCACAGTTAAAAGATTTCCAACCCCTGAGTTAGACGTACTTTTCACCATTAGCATACAAATAATTGGCTTAAATTTGCTGTTTTTTTCGTATAATAAATTCACGAATCATCAGTACTGGAACTTTTAGGACATCTAGTACTATAACAATTCACACAAACAGCATCAGCATTATTTTATTTCTTTTCACAAATTTTAATTTAGAAAGCAATTGAAAATTTTTTCCTTTATTATATAAATGTTATAGAAATATTACTTGTAAATTACACGCTTCGTTTTCTAAAAAGCTAAATAATTCATCATACTTTATTTTACTATTTGATTTTATTATACTATGAACACTGCAAAATTAAAAGTGGTCTGAAACTTTTTCTCGCTAGAATTCAGGTAAGAAATAAATGAATAGCAATGCAATACTGACTCGAAATTCATGAAGGCCTTCATTCCTTCGTAAAAATCAGCAGCAACACCTCTTAGAGTCTTGGTGCCATTGGTTGTTATAATTTCTATAAGTGGAACCCACTGTGTGAGAAATGTAATATTCATAAATTAGACATTATAAAATTATAACTATACCTTTGAAAAAAATCTATCTAACTTAAAATAATTATGATAAAATTAATTTCAATTTTAAAATTTAAACTTATTTTAAATGAAGAATACATTTTATCACTTAAATTTTACATTAAATAGTTAAATATTCCAAATCATCTTATTGTTAAGGGAGAGAGAGTGAGAATATTAAAACGTCGCACTATTCAGCTACTCGAGGGGTTTTTCGTGACGGACCTCGTAATTTTGAACCATGGTCAAGTTGTGACGGATCTCTCAGTGTCCTTTCCGTAACATACTCTTGGGAAATCTTTGGTCTATCAATTCGAGTTAACTCGCAACCAATCCTCTGAAGAAGCAAACGTAATTATTCAGATTAGGTCAGATACACTCAAGAGCCAAAACATTATGACCACCTGTCAATAACGAGTTGGCCGACCTTTGGCGTGCAACACAGCTTCAACCCGCCTTGGCATGGATGCCACAAGTTCTTGGTAGATGGCCGGGGACAGATTGTACCAGATGGTTAAGCAACGGTCACGCAAATCCGAGATATTGCGAATTGGTGGTCTTTGAATTCTGAGCTGCCATCCCATGACATCCCAAATGTGTTCTATCAGATTGAGATCCGGTGAGTTAGGCGGCCAGGACATTAACTGGAATTCAGTGTCATGTTCCTGGAACCACTCCAACACAATTGTAGCTTTGTGACACAAGGCGTTGTCCTGTTGGAACATTTTATTTCCAGCAGGAAAAACAGAGGCCATCTAAGGGTGCAACTGGTCCGCAATGATGTTCAGATACCGTGTAGCATTCATGGTCTGCTCTACTACAACCGCGGGTCCCAGAGACGCTCAAGAGAACGTCCCCCAAAACATAATACCGCCACCATCGGCCTGTGTATGACCTACTGTACATTGAGGGAGCAACTGTTCGCCTGGAAGACGGCGTATCCTGACATGGCCATTGGCGTGATGAATGACAAACCGTGATTCATCTGACCAGGCAACTCTTTCCCACTGATCCATGGACCAGTCGCGATGTTCCCGGGCCCAGCGCACTCGCAGTTGGCGATGACTCTTGGTCAGCAAAGGCACACGAGTGGGACGTTTGCTGCGTAGCCCCATATCCAACAGTGTCCGCTGAACAGCGTGCTCCGATACTATTCTACTTGACCCTACATTGTATTGGGCTGTCAACTGAGCCACTGTCTGGCTCCGGTTTTGCTTCACCATGCGAGACAGTCTCCGAAGACCTTTTTCTTTGATTGCGTGTGGACGTCCAACACCATGTCGTTTACTGCTGGTTTCAACGTCATTCATCCACTTTGCATAATTACTAACAACTGTAGATAGCGAACAACCCACGAGTCGTGCAGTTTCGGAAATACTTGTTCCGAGCCTTCGAGCCATTACAATCTGCCCTCTATCAAAGTCTCTTAGATCAGCAGCCTTTCCCATCACACACAGAAGTAAGTGAAAGAATGATTCTTCAGACTCTCCAGCAGCAATTAAATACCACTTCCACCTGATTACGTGCCTTCCACGTCATCCAGGCGAGCTCATTGAAAAATGTAGGGGTGGTCATAATGTTTTGGCTCTTGAGTGTATATATATATAGTCTAGGTTCTCAAGCAAGCGATATTGAGAGATAGAGAAGTGATGAGAAGGAGAGATCGCTACCGATCATTTATTATTCTATTTTATAACTCATTTCAGAGATTAGATAGTTGAAAGAGTTGAAGTGACGATTGGTCACTATAGTTAAATCATAGCTCAGATATTTAGGGCCTTGGATCGATCCTGATAAAGGAGGATCGATACTTAAAAGCCTTCTCAAAATTAGCGCATCTCGTTGTTTAATCTCATATTGCTCAGATTGGGAACATCTCTTCTAGTTTGAATTATTAGAATTGTCTTGATGATTTGTGTGTTCAATAAATATATTGGTTAACTAACATGTCTAGCCATCCTTCCCTTCCTCCCACATCTCTAGGCAGGGTTGAGAGAAGATTTCAACTCTTATAAAGTGACGAGGGCAATCCTTGAGGTTACATCCCCTCTCCTAACTTCCACATCCCACCAACGGAGAACGTTTGAGACTCTTCAACCTCATTGATGAAACTACTATATTTATTTAAGAGCTGGCTGGTAAGAAACTGCTATACAAGATGGGACTATCAATTATGCTGCTGTTTCACTTTTTTGTCAATGATTGACGCTACCTTTTTTTGTAGAGCCGACGTCGGCAACCTATGGCACAAGGCACAATTCTCCATAGCACTCTACACTTGTGACGGATCTATACACGATTCTACTAATATCTTCTTTTCCCTTTAAATCAAAATATTTATTTCAACCAACCTCCATCAAGAAACCAAACGTGATTTATGTAAATGAGGAATATTGTATAAATTCGGTTTTCGTGAGTTGAAGGAGAGGGAAGTCAGAGGTCAAGTTAAGTGAAGTAAAGTGAAGAAAGTGATCTGTTGACACGTAGTTGTTGACAATCTGAAGTTGATACGCTTGATGTGTGCAAGTAGAAGTGGTTTGTGAAGATTGAAAAGCAGTGGAATTAAAGATTACAGAGAGTGGAGTCATCGTCATTTGATCAAGCTAAAGAAAGTGCCTGAAGTTTCCCGTGAAGAATCCGAAGCATTAAAGATTCAGGTACTGTACACTTGATTAAGTAAAAGCTGATTATTAATGTGAGACGTAGTTGTAAATGAGCGTATTTAAGCTGTCTTAGATTCAGTTGAAGTTCTGTAATATTATCCCCGCATTTGAGTATCTCACCTCTGCACTCTACCATTGTTTATATACCTTAATTAGAATTGTGTTGTGTCTGTTTCAGAATCATTAATAAGAATTAATAAATCAAATCAATAATGTCTGTGGATTATTTAGTTCCTCCTACACATCTAGTCGGTTTTACAGATAGACAGGAGGGTTCGGATGTAAGAGACCTGAGGTTACCACACACTACTCTACCAATTTGTTAAACTTTGAGTGAATGGAAGTTGATATTTGATGAACATCTTTAGAATAATGAACATTTACAGAATTACGTAGAAAATATGAAAAGTAACTCTAAAGATAAATCTACAGCTATTTTGTAATTAATTGAATGGCATTGCTAGAGAGATTCAGTTGCTTGAAGAGAGAAAGATGCAGGTACTCTGGATTCCGCTTTTGTTTCTACATACATAAGCGAATGAATCTTTTCTCATATGAAAAGTATTTTGAGTTCACAAAAAAGCTGTTGAACAACTGAATGTTCAAAGTAGTGTAAAATTGAAAGTCACGTCTGATGCTGCGATATGAAGTAGAGCACTGCAGAGACAAGGTTCGCATTAAAATAATTTTTTAAATTTTTTTTCTATTTAAGGTATCCGAACATGTTGAAAATGATTAAATTCAGTCAAGACAGATAGTTTATTTTTTTATTTTATTGAATAGAGCCATCTTTTGTAGTGTACTTTTGTTTGTGTACATCAAATGTACTTTGTTTTGTTTCTACGCTACCTAGAGGCCAAGTTACAATCAATTTTATAAAGTTAGAAAAACCGGAAGTGGGTTTTTGATTTACCAGAAGTAAGCATTTAAATTGCTCAAAATCTGTCATGGCGAGTCTGATAACTCAAAATACTATGAATGTATTTCTATAATACTTTTTGAACCTGATATTTATGTTATTTTCTAGAGAATGTACTAAAAAATTTCTTATTGTATGAATACTTTTTGAGTTATGGCTTGTTATTTAAATAATAGTCTCATAAAGAATGTCATATTTCTTATAATGTTTACTCAATCAGCTCTAAAATGTTCACATTTTAATAAAAAAATTAAAATTTTAGTACAATTTCTAGATAAATGCATCTAATTTGTTTTAGTAATAGTTTTACTAATATATGTTTAATACTTTTTTCTCTAATTGCTTTGAAGTTTTACAAAAATATTGCCAAAATTTCACTTGTAATTGTGATTTTTGTAAAATTCAGGTAATTTATTTTAAATATTGATAGTTAAATAGTAATATTTATTGGTATTGAGTTCTAAAAGAGCATTTATAATGTTTTAGTACGCTATTTTGTTAAAAAGTACTACGAACGTGCTCGTATACTTTAAGAATATTTGAAAGGGAATATTCATATTTTGAGTTGTTTATTTTTTATTTTAATAAATATTTTTAAATAATACATATACAATCTTAATTTTCTTTATTTATGTTGAAGGAATAGTATTTTATGTTGCTTACTTTTTGTAAAAAAATTAATTTAAATGATGCAAAATTAATAATACAACTGTAAATCTGCATTCTTGACCTCTACTCTCTAACTTTGCATGCATTATAGCAGGAATTGGATTGTTTCGAATACGTCCTGTTGTGGGGCAGGCTGAATCCTATTGGTAGATTGGTTTGGTACGGCTGAAAGGTTGCCGATTCCTGTTGTACAGTAATAGTAATTAAATGAAATGTTCTGTCCACCTGCAAAGTAATGGAACTCTATGTGGTTAAGAAAGTGAGAGAGATAGAATGGGGAAGTTTTATATTACCTCTCGTCTGCATTTAAGGATTTAGGAAGACAACATGGTGTTAAGAAAGCAATTAAAGGAGAGAACTTGGTTGATTTTTGAATCAAGCCCGTTCCTTGTGAGACTCTTTGGTTCGATTAAACTATTAGGCTACCGTCTTGTACAAATTAAGAAATCTACATAACATCAAGAAATGTTTTGAGTTATTTTCTGTATTATTTTACTTAAAAATCAATTCGGTTATTACAGAATTAAATTTTGACGTGTGTCTTGGGAAATAAAAAAACTCTACACTAACGAGTTAAATTTATTTAGATTTTTTTTTTTTAAAAAAAAAATGGAAGTATTACGGAAGAAAAAAAAATTGTGAAGCATAAGATTCAATGAAAATTTAATACATTCTCACTTTTAAAAAAACATTTTAAAAAATCTTGAAAATTAAAGAAACTCTGAAATTTTATATTATTTGGAAGGAAGAATAAGTTTTTAAAGTGAAATTAACACAATTTTTTAGTAATTCTGAATATTCTAAAATAACGTGTAATTAAAAAATAGATTTAATCACGTAATCTCACATGTGTCGACTTTTATAATAAGCCTTTTGAACTGAATAAATAAAAATAATTTATTCATTTTTTCATTACTCCTATCAAAATATTTATTGAATATTGCTGTTTCAATATTATATTAAATGAAAGCAAAAATTCTACCCATTTTTTATGGTGAGGAAGAAGTGCAAAAGCACAACATGTATGCAACCTAAGATTATGCATAATCACTATTATTGCTTAAGACTTCTTACAATCTTTCTGATAGAACATGAATCCCACATTGGTAAAAGTCCTGAGGTTTGGAGTGAAGACAATTCTTGAATGGCAGTAATGACGTCTTAAGGTATCCAACTACCCTAAAATTGTGAATTTTGCCAAAATTGACAATTTTTTTAATGATTTTATTTTATAGACCACCTTATTAACTTTATAAAAATATCAAGTTTATTATTTTCCGTTCGCTAGAACAAAAACTACAAGTGTTTTAGTAAAAGCATATGCCATTACTTTGAACAAGATTACATATTTTAAAACGCGTTTTACTCGAAGTATTTTTTTTTTTTGAAAATGCTCAAACGGGGACAGTGATTGCTGAAAAAGTTTTGAAAATAATTAACTGAAATTGTTTGTGTATGTTCTGTATAACAGTAGAAGTGTTTTAACTTTCAGATTTATCAATCACTGTTTTATTACAAAATTTACAGGCCCTTATGTGAATATAATCACTGTTTTTTTTTAAGAAATCTTATATAATAACTAAGGTAAAGGGCTCCAGTTCTTGTAAAAATTAAAACATCTCTTACCCTAAAGGTCATTTCAAAAATGAGAAACATAGCAACACATCTCAGAATTGAAAAATTGAAAATGTGTTCGTAAACTTTTGATATAGAATGGGCCTCGTTTATGTTATTTTTTGTAAACTTTTACTAATTTTTTCCCATTTTAGTCATTATAATTTCTTTTTCTTTTCTTAATTTTAGCATATTTTTTTTTAAAAATGTACTAAACAAATCTAAAAACAACAAAAAAATTCCCATATCTCCATTTTTTTTAAAACTAAGTTGTGGCAAGTAGTCAGATACCTTAAGGTATCTTGATGTCCTGGACCACCCCACCTGTAACCCTTTTAGGTGGACAGTACATAGCATAGGTTATCAAAGTTTGTACAAATGGAAACCCGAAAGAAAGAAATGTGAGTGACTCACAGTCTCACAAACCTAAGTACAAACCGACCCTTCAGCCATATGAGTAAAGAGGATGTAAGGTGGATCTTGAACGTGACGTAATGCTGTCTTGCCATCGTTGCCAGTTGTCATATACCGTGGCACTGAAAAGTGTTTGTACACTTGGCGTGCATTAAAACTGATTCATGTGCGGTGCATATAACGAATCCAACATTATGTTTTTAGCTTGTCAAAGCTGTTTACTCTACGTATAGAGAAGTTTTAAGAGCAGTTAGAGTACAAGTATATTATATATATATTTACATACATACATAAATGCATATACAAAATTAAACGATTGCTTACTTCCATATCTGACTGATTCATAATTTTCGTTACATATATTTAGATCGGGATAGTATAAGTGAATTTCAATAGAAACACATATTGCTGTTCTTTTTAATACAAATTTTTAACTAGGGAATTTACTATTACAAATGTATCGAACTATACACACATAATTTACTCATTTTACTTCTGTAATTCTTGTAACCAAATTATATGGGAATATTATTAATTTAATAGTAAGTTCTTATATTAATTCTCTAAGTAAGTTCTAATATAATAATGTTTGATCTAATCTGTCAAGTATATTTGTATGCAACGAATATTGGAAATATTAAGCTGATTTATCCCCTTTCCACTGAGCTTATTATTATTATTTTTTAATTTTAGAAAAACTTGATAAGTCAATAATAGTAAAAATCTTTTTATTTGTATATCTGAAATCTTATAAATACTCACAATTACAAATATTTCGATCTAATTCTTTTATATGCTGTTATTTTGTCATATTACTATTGCACATTTCTTTACCGGTTTAGTTAAAAATATAAAAAGAAAAGATGATTCTTTATAAAGCCTTCTTTGCTTTTTACTTGCTACATATTCCTTTTATTATCATGAAGAAATTTACTTATAATTCAAGAGTTAGATTCTTTAATTTTACAGGGGGGGGGGGAGCTACTTAACACATAGGAAAGTTAAACTTGATCTATCTATAAAAACTTACCGGGGCATATCTTATACGATACTTCGTCATCTTCAACCGTTGGGGTGAGATTTAATCTGAATTTTGAATATAATATGAAAAAAGGATAATAAAACTCAATCCGTGTCATAATTCATTAGACTATATTTTATTATTGTTGTTTTTAAATGCATAGAAAATGAGGGTCTTTTAAAACCTTAAATATCCCTTTATGTCCATTATTATTTGATGCCCAAAAAAGAAGTCAGGTAAATATAATTTTAAAATTTCTGACCATGTCAAAGTCTTAGCATTCAATTTACCAGAACATCTACAACACTTTTCGATTATTTTGACGATTTATTTTGGCAGTTTATCAAATTAAACACTTTTTCAGCTGAATTCTCGAAATTGAAAGTAAAATATTTGCTTTGAGGCACTAAATGGGGCAGAAAATGCTTACACTAAGTCATTACTATCCTATAAACGCGATTTAAAATCTCTTTTACTTTCATAACGAGAAGGAAAAAAAAGTCACCATTAGGTACAGGTGAACGAACAATAGTAGAATAGCTTATAATTAGGGAAAATCGGTTTTAAAAATACAGCTTCTTAAAATGAGGAGTATTTGCACGAAATACAAAGTATCTTCATACCTCCTTTTCTCTGTTTTTTCTCTATTTATATGGTAGTTGAGTAGCTAGTTTTTATCCTTACTCTTCACCTCCGTTAACAGAATATTTCTTTTGTATTTTGAAAGTCTTGGGAAAAAGAACTTTAGCAAAAAATGCTATTATTCCATCACTTCCCTTAAAGTATGCGACTACCCTAAAATTGTAAATTTTGCCAAAAATTGACAAATTTTTTTAATGATTTTATACTATAGGCCATTTTATTAGCTTTATAAAAATACCAAGTTTATTATTTTCCGTTCACTAGAACAAAAACTACAAGTGTTTTAGTAAAAGCAGATGCCATTACTTTAAACAAGATGTCATACTTTAAAACGCGTTTTACTCGAATTTTTTTTGTTTTGTTTAAAATGCTCAAACGGGGCCAGTGATTGCCAAAAATGTTAAGAAAATAATTAACTGGAATTTTTTGTGTATGTTTTGTATAATAGTAGAAGTGTTTTAACCTTCACATTTATCAATCACTGTTTTATTACAAAATTTACAGGCCCTTATGCTAATAAAATCACTGTTTTTTTTAAGCAATTTCATGCAATAACTAAGATAAATAAAGTGCTCTAGTTTTCGTAAAAATTAAAATATCTCTTATCCTGAAGGACATTTCAAAACTGAATAACATAGAAACGCATCAAAATTGAAAAATTGAAAAAATCACTGTTTTTTTAAGAAATCTTATATAATAACTAAGGTAAGGGGCTCCAGTTCTTGTAAAAATTAAAACATCTCTTATCCTAAAGGTCATTTCAAAAATGAGAAACATAGCAACACATCTCAGAATTGAAAATTGAAAATTTGTTCTTAAACTTTTGGTACAGAATGGTTTACGTTATTTTTAATAAATTTTTAGCCATTTTTTTTTTCATTTTTGTAATAATATTTTTTTTATCTTCTCAATTTTAGCATATTTTTCTTAAAATGTATCAAACAAATCTAAAAACAACAAAAAAACCCACCAAATCTCACCTTTTTTAAAAAAAAAAAAAAGTTGTCGCAAGTAGTCGGATACCTTAGGATAAAGTTGTGAATCAATTTGCCTAAATTTTGCTTCTCCTATATGTGTAGCTGAGTTAACAAAACTAGGTATAAAAGAAATCCAGATTCAATTAAAAGTTTTATAAATTTATGAAAGCTCAAGGGAGATTAACATGTTCTATTTAAAAGTTGTTCTATTAATGAATACTTTGAAGTTCTATTAGAGGAAAAGTTTTGATTGTTACTGAAAGAATTTGGGATTAAGTCTTTATAAGTAGTGAATATTCACAAAATGAAAAATAAATTTCAGATACTTAGAAATAAATACATGACCATTACTAAATAATTTCGTACCATTTCACTGGTTGGGGACGTGGTAAAGAAGTGGTAATAGTAGCGGGTTCGAGACCAGCGTTGTTCCTACAGAATCATGTTTTCGAGAATCCTGGTGACACTAAAAACTTGTGTAGAAGGAATGATGCAAGCTAGATCTGTTGAGATATAAAATTCTCATGTTGGTGTGCTCTGGAAGTTCGGAGAGTGATTTCAGTTCAGGTGTTGAACTCTTCACTTGAACGCGTTTGAAGTTTGCGACGACCATCATCAATGGTCTTTGTGGGGGTGAATAAATGGTTATTGAAGAATTATATATTATGTAAAAACATAATGTCAAGAGATTAACGTATAAGTTCAAAAAAAATTTCTAAGTTATAACATTTACTTTTAAGGAAAATAAACAAATACTATATAGATATAGTTTTTTTAAAAAAAATTTTAAATCAAAGATAAGTTTAGTAATTATTTTTTAATACTAATATTTTTGTACAAGAAGCTGAGAATTAATATAATTATCATTATGCAAATTTGTACCCATGTAAAGGAAAAATAAACTCAATTGTTTTAATGTAGCTACGTTACTATAAAGCTACGTTATATTATTTATTTATACTTAAACTCGGAATTGCGCTTAGAATAAAATATGCAAAAAGAAAAAAAATGCGAGTTGTTATTCATACTATAAAAAATTACATATGCAAAACGCTAATCAAAGGTACACATTCGTATGATAAACTAATAATTTTTTTAAAAAAAATCCTTTGCATTTTGGTTTTGCAGTATTTAAATATTACTAAATATATCAAAACTATCTAGATGCTAACTTTTGGCGAAAAAAATTTGTTAAATAGATAAATTTATTAAATCTTATATCTAATCCGTAAAGATTTAAAACTAACTTATTATGAAGCACGTTCTTGTGAATATGTTTGGAACAAGATTATGAATCAATTTTTATATAGTAGTTCTTTAGTAGACTAATGTTTGGAAAATTATATTAATTTATAAAGACAAAGAGAATATGTATGTGAATTTTCTAAATTTCGAATTTTATGCGGGTAAATAATTTTGAATAATTACACAGATATAAAATATTTTTTGAAATTTTCCATAAAATAGAGAATACCTTATATAAGTATTTCTTTTAGGATAACACATATGAAACACCCCGCAAAATATAAATTTCAGAAATGTACTGCTAATCTTATTAGTGATATAGTTTAATATTGGAGTGGCAGAATTCGAATAATATACATTTACTGTTCCAAAATTGTTTTTACTACAGTAATTCTTCCAATGATAACCCTCATAAGATCCCCTATTTTTCATGCTAAATTTATGTAAATAGCTCATTATTTTCAAAGGAAACACACCATACTAATTATTTCTGTACTTAGCACTTTGGTACCTATGCTTACTTCGATCAAAATACTTCTCATAGCTACCATTAATTTGATCGTTATAACTCAACTATTTGAATTTATTCCAAGTTAATAAGCAGAGAGACATTGGATCCTAAAGCATATTATTTTATTATATTAGGACTTAATAGTTTAAAATAGTCATCTAATTTAATTTAAATTGGATTAGAATGCCAAAAATCTGATAATGCAGGTGCAATTATTTGATTAGAGAACATTTTCTGGAGAATGGAATAACCACAGTTGGGAAAAAGCTTTTCCCCTCACTTACAGTTGTAATAAAAACTATAAAAGGAAGAAAAAAGCTTTTAATTCAGTAATGAAATCCAAATGCAGTGAAACCAATCTTTGTCTCTATTTCAGTTATCTTTGTCTATTCAATTATTATGCTATGAGAAAATAGAAAATGCATTGATTTTGAAAAAAAAAGTGTAATGAAAATAATTTTATTGTACAGTAATACCCCAAACTTAGTGATTGAGTAATAACCTCATAAATCAAATTCGCGTAAGTCGTTGTATAACTTCACATAGAAATACATGTAAATTATTTTTAGTTGTGCCAGAGACGAAAAAAATAATATTTTAGAAAAAAATGTTTGATAAATTGTCAGACAACACAAATACAAAACTGCAAACCGAAGTTATTTTGATGTGGAAGGTTTCATAAAATCTACAAAGTATTGTGCCGTCTCAAAGATTTCTTTTCCTAACAAAATTTCCTCATAGCATGCTAATAATTTTTTATGCCTTGTTTTGTTAAAAAAGTACACTTTTCGTTGGAGTCCTCATTTTCTAAAATTTCTATTTTTGAATTAAACTGAAGTCTACTGTCGAATTCCCAACATCGCCATTTGATCTTCTGATTAAATTAGGTCTAAAAACTTTTCATACTTACTCTTGCTCATGCATTTCTATGAGCTCATCAAATGCCAGTCACGATATGAAAATTCAATAATTCTTAAAAGTCATCACTATCGATTTATAAATTTATTTGTCTGGCAAGATCAATAACTTCTTAATCACATTACCAATTTCATCAGGTAATAGCACTGATTCCATCTGAGTTACATTAATGAAAAAAAATCGATGAGATCTGAAAATCGCGTAACACTGGGTTCGCGTTTGTCAGGGTAGCGTAATTCGAGGTATTATTGTGTTTTGTTTAATATATTTCATGTATTTTCTAAAAAAAATAATAAATTTTCAACAACTTAATACGAATTGATACTGTGGGTTCTATTTTATATGCCGATTAATTTCCATTGTATACTAACAAGATTCATCCAATTCCTTGAATAGTTTGCTTACAAATATTCAGTTGCAATTCTAAAAAAGCAAGATAAACAAAATAAAATGCATTTCGCTGTAATATATCTAGTATGAGTTTTTGAAAATAGTCTTTAAAGAAGTTGATATATGACAAAATACAGTCTAAACTACAATTTTTCTTTTAAAAAAATATAAAACAATGAAAAAAGTTAACTTTTAAATTTTTTATCTGTATTATCGAAAAGTAAATACATTAATTTCTTTCCCGAAACATCTCTTAAACATTACATCCCTTTACATGTTCGTAAATGTTTATCAATGCTAAACGCGGACATTAAATGAGCTTCTGTTTTGAATGAGATTTCAGGTGCAGAATAAATGTTTACTGAGCCAATACAATCTAATTCAGAGCACATCACGCGATATAATGCGCAAAAAACAATAAATCAGATTTATGCGCATTCGTGATAAAATATAGTTTTCTTAGTAGTTTTCTGTTGACTTACAGCACATTTACTGACTTTACTAGCTCTTTATTTTCCAAAAACAAATATTTTTAAAGATGATCCTTTATTTAGATCACAAAAAGGGAAAAATGCGTATAAACATGCAATAGAAATTAAAAGCATGCTAATACGAAACTATAAGAGAATTTATAAAATTTTAATGTTTATCATAATTAGGAAAAAATATGTGCATGGAATATATATATGTTAAAATATATCATTTTCCTGATTTTAGTTACATGAATTTCTTGATTTTAATGCATAAAAATAATTTTGAGCTGTTTTTTTTTAAAAAATATCGCGAGTAATTTAGTTTTTAAAAGGGAACAAGACTTATTTAAAGAGCTTGAAATAATTTATTACTTAAACAAGTAATATTAAAAACATTTTTTAAGTCAATTCCTACTTAGAGCAACAAAAAATAATTCATTCAAATTACTTTTTATAAAATAGTTACAATCAATATAAATATGTATATACTATGACACAGAATCACAACATTAAGCGGCAATTAATTTTTATTAATTATCTTTAAAGTATCTTATTGTCATCCAGAACAATCGTGTATATAAAATTTCAGTTAAACTGAATGCTTTGAAACATGAGGGAAAAAAATCTTTTGAAGTTTTGACCCATGTCGCTAAAAATGTAGCCAACGTAGCTGTATCTGTAATTCATTAAATTATTAATTTCAGTCAATTAATTTTAATTAATTATAATTCAATTGTCGTATTGTTACCCAAAACAATAGTGTATATAAAATTTCAGCTCAAATGAGTGCTTTAAAATGTGAGAAAAAAGTTTTTCCAACTTTTGACACAAGTCGCCAAAAAATGGTCACTAAGGTAACAAAAATCATACCAAAGAGGCTGTATTTGTAATTCTTTGAATAATTAGTTTTAATCAATTAATTTTTATTAATTATAATTACTGTATTGTCATCCAAAATAAGCTTGTACATAAAATTTTAGCTCAATTGAGTGCTTTAAAATGCATTTTATTAACGACTGAAAATTTGAACAAGATATATAGTATATATATACATAAATATAGAGAGAAAGTGAACTAATAGTAGGAATTGAAAAATGAATCAAAAGTGTTAATAACAATTTCAATGTTACATGAAACTATTGAAATTAATTAAGTATATATATATAAGTCACGAATTATGTATTACTTTACTTCCAACAGCCTGTCAGAGAAAATGTATTTCCAATTCATTCAGAAAATGTACGTTTACGTCGAATTCTGTTAACATATTTAAAGCTCTTTTTCAAAAAATTTGAATGACAGTTTTAACACACGTGTTAAATGTAATCAGATAATAAATAAATTAAAAGTAAAAAATTTTTTTTAAAAACAAGCTTTTATTTAAACGCGTTAAAAAGAATAAATAAATTTTTCATTACAATTTTTTTACTATCAACTTATAACGACATTACACAATTTATATGATATAAAAGCTTGTAGCGAGATTAAAGCACTCTTATTTACTTAGTTTCAAAATTTTAAGAAATTGAAATCAATCAGATCAAGTTATTTAATTTTCATGTTTATCTGCAGAGGTAAATCTCGCGACAAGCTTTTATATCATATAAATTGTGTAATGTCGTTATAAGTTAATAGTAACAAAATTTTAATGAAAAATTTATTTGTTCTTTTTAGCGCGTTTAAATAAAAGCTTGTTTTTAAAAAAGTTTTTTTTTTACTTTTAATTTATTTTTTACTTTTTAGTTATCACTGGACAGGTTTCTGAGTCTGTTCATCTCATTCAACGCATCATTGTTGCAAGGTGTTAGCCGGTTATTTTCGAACAGTCGAGCTAAATGAATTCTCGCAAAAAGGGTACTAGACGAAAAACACAATTTTTTCTTAAATCTGTAAATTTTAACCAATTCTTTCAATCTTCGTACAGATCTTGGGTAATATTATCCTACACACGAAAAAAAGTTTTATGAGATTTTCTTCATAAATGACAAAGTTATTAAATGTTAAAATTTTGAGTATTTTTTAAAAAATCGTAAAAAAAAGGTTTTTGACATTTTATTTTTTAAATGATTGATTATAAAAGAGCAAATGATGAGCTGTTTTAGTACGGAATGTCGATTAATTAAAAAAAAAAAATTCATGCCCAACGATTTAGACATTATTTTTTATAAAAACGCATCGATTTTGACTTATTAAAAAAAAATCGTAAGAAATACAAATATTATTATTTTGTAAAAAACATTATACCGTATAGGGACGAAATAAATGATCTTTCCGATTCTATAATTATTTTTTGTCTGAGTTTCATAAAATTAAAGTTAGAATTTCTATAATACTCCATCTCAGTTTAACTCGGCAGCGTTAAAAAAGGTATACAATGTACTAATCTACTTGAAAAATAGCTCTACTTTTTTTGTTTTGAATTTAAATCCAAGAAAATAGATAGAAATTTGTAAAAAAAAACTTTATACAATGTAGAAATTAGATTATTTTTACATTGTAGAAATGTAATTATTTTTTAGACAAAGTTAATTAATACAGTCAATAGCACAACGTTATGAAATTCCAGTTTGGCTGAAAACCGATTTTCGACGCCAACTTTTGTCATTGTTGTAATAATAAAATTATTACAACAATGCAGATATATCCAAGTTGGCACCCAAAACTAGTTTAACGTTTTTAATTAATATCTTTTTATTAATTGCAATATCGGAACATAAATGGTCAAAACATACATTGTCATCAAAACTAAACGTGTATAAAAAATTTCAGCTCAATGGGAGGAAGATATCAGCTTTAAAATTGAGTTGCAAGATTCCACACGAACAAATTACATACATACATACATACATACATACATTGTAAGTTAAATAAAAGCTTTTAATAATAATAATTAAAATAGGCTTGCTGTCTGTGAGATCCACTTTATAAATTTGAGTTTATTATGTTAAAAGCAAAACAATTATTTAAATTTATTATTTTGTTCACGTGAATTTATTTATCATAGTTTAATTTTTTGTCACCGTGAACTGAACGATATTGAAAAAGTATATTATTTTGTACGCTGTGGCAACAAGGAAGTGCTCGTTCTGTTTTGTTTAATTAACAGTATTCCATGAAAAAATTGTTTATAACTAGGTGAGTCTTGGACTCTAGTTGGCATGTTAATTTGTGAAATAAATGAGATTTGGTAGTATTAATAGTTTGGAGTATTAATTTTCAATACAAGAAACTTTTTAATTTTTATTTTTACGATACTGTCCTTGTTATTTTCGCGGGAGAGTTTTATAAAAAATTTACATTTAATTAAAAAAAACTAAATTTATAAAGTCTTGTTTTATTTTGATTAATTTTAAGTTTTGAGTCAGAGGCCATATACATTCACACAAGATTAAGCAGTAAGTAAATATATTTAACTAATTTTCTCTGTCTTTCAGCTCAACAAAATTAACTTCAATTTGAAGTAAAGGAAATAATAACTAAACAGAAATAGGAAGGCAATTGAAGGGTAGAACAAAGAATTTGCAATTCAATTATTTTGAATTCGTAAAATATAATATTTTTTAAATTTCTAATGGGCTGCGGATTAGTGTTTTACCATTGAAAACCTAGTGCACTCCCGGAAGCTGATATCTATTTTTTAGTGCGGGACTCTATAGGCGGATACCAATCGTCGCAGATAATTTCGACGCCCAGTTTCCACCCTAGAGGGAAGCACCTGAGCTCTGACGATGCGAAACGGTACTAGTATTTAATTTTGTAGAAAGCACCCAAGCCAAATAGACACTCTAGGGATCTTTTTCATACGAAAATCATACGACATGGCTGCTGTCGATTTTCTGCATCATGAAAATCCACCGACTTATGCCGGGGTCGAACCCACAACCTTAGGTGGAGAAGGCCAGCTACAAATCAACCCCTCCACCCAGCCGGCTAAAATGTAATATTAACCCCATGGAAATTTTACTGTCCTCTTCAAACTGCACTAATGTGTCAATTTGAATTTGATAATGCACATCCAAAGAGAAGGGAGGGGGGGGGGCTTCTCTAAAGTTATTATTTTTCTCTAGCTTTTGTAAATATTTTTATGTATAGTTTAATACAGTAATACCCCGAACTTACGTGATAGCTGGAATGGAGTAATAACCGCGTAAGTAGAATTCGAGTAAGTTAGGGCATAATTTCCCATATAAATACACGTAAATTATTTTTAGTTGGGCCGGTGACGAAAGAAAATAACAATTAAGAACAAAAAAAGTTTAATAAAATCTAAGATAGTACAAATACAAAATTGCAAGCCGAAGGGATTTTGTGTAGAAGAAATGTTTCCCATAAAATCTAAAAAGTTGTCTGGTGGCTCAAAGATATTTTTTTTTCTCCCCCAAAAAATTTCCTCGTAGCATAATAATATTTTTTTATTCCTTGTTTTGTTGGGAAAAAAACGCTTTTCGTTGGAGTATATATTTTCTAAATTCTGTAACCCCCTTTTTCAATCAAACTGAAGCCTCCAGTCAAATTATCAAATGTCATTCGATTTTCTGATTGAAATGGGTCGAAAGACTCAAGTTCTATGATGTCCTGCTCTTGCCCATGCTTTTCTATGAGCTCATCCATTGTCAGCTCCTGATTGTGGGAATCCAGCAGTTTTTGAGTTCTTGAACGCCATTACTATCTACTTTTAAATGTATTTGTCTGGAAAGATTGACAACTTCTTGAATCATATTACCAACTTCATCAGGCTGTCACTCATAACTACAAATTCGCGTATGTTGAGGTATTAATGTATTTCCTTTGTGGGATTACAAATCCTCGAGTAATATTTAGAAATATTTTCAAGCATTGTAAGAAATCTCAGAAAATTCCAGAGAAGCTATCTTTCTTTTTTTTTTTTTTTTTCCTGAATTGGACGCCTTTTATTGCATTCAAATCGATGCATTAATGAAGGTTTGAAGGAGAAATAGAATTATAAAACAAGATTAAGGTATCCAACAACTTGCGACAACTTTTTTTTAAAAAATAGAGATATGGGGATTTTTTGTTGTTTTTAGATTGTTTAGTACATTTTATGAAAATTATGCTAAAATTAAGAAGAGAAAAAGAAATCATTATCACTAAAATGTGAGAAAAAATGGGTAAAAAATGACAAAAAATAACATAAACGCGGCCCATTCTCTACCAAAAGTTTATAAACAAATTTTCAATTTTTCAAAAGAGACTCTTTTGATTTTAACATTATTAAAAGGCCTTTTTGGGGTAGTAACCTATAAAAATGGGTATAAACCTATAAACCTATTTTTGGAAATATTATCTTAAATTTTATAAAAAGAAATAACGATTTAGTCACAGATAATGATGTTAAACAAAACAATAAGCTGTTCTGCAATAATTGCTTGGATTAAAACTATTCAAGTAAATTCATTTTTAAATATATTTCTAAGTTAACTCTCTAATTCTCCTTTTTAATGTTTAAATATTTTTCTTTGTTTTTTTCTCCTTCTATATTTTATTAATATCAATATGTTTTTGTTTGTTTAGTTTAATTACAAAAAAAACTATCTAGGTGGTGCCACTAATTTTTGGTTTCTGGTTTTACCAATTTTAACACGTCATTTAGCGTTGTTGCTTGTGAATGTACTGGTCTTTTCCCCCCCTCTCTTAAGGATTGCATTTTTTCATGTAAGTTTTTGCTTTATTTTTCCTTTTCAAAATTATATTTTATTTTCACCTTTTTAAGAATCATTTCCTTTCATATTTTATATTAATTTTATTTTATTTTTCTGTCGGTTGCAAATTACACGTGGTTGGTTTTAGGCCTAACTTTTCAATATGGTTATGTTTTGCTGTACGGAGAAGGTTGAATCCGTAAAATATATTTAACCCTAATTTTGCTGGTCCTAATTCAGCAACCGCATAGAAGGTCTCCATTTTAGTCCATTGACTCTTCTGGTTTCTTACATTTTAAAGTTCTAACTCTGTTTCCTGCTATACATAAGCTTATTTAATTCTTGTACAATATACTTTTCCATCATTTTTTACAGTTATGTTTCTTAAAATCTTTTTTGTATCTTCTAACTTTGTTAGTGTTATAATTTAGTATTATCAATTTATCATACTATGTATTTTTTTCATTTTAAGATACTATATATATATATATATATATATATATATATGTGTGTGTGTGTGTGTGTGTGTGTGTGTGTGTGTGTGTGTGTGTGTGTGTTGTGTGTGTGTGTGTGTGTGTGTGTGTGTGTGATGAGAACTTCACCTGAGCTGGCACATATCTTTCCAAACTTTCCCATCATTTTAATGTGACTTAAAGATTTTACGTGCATCAGCTCTTTCATATGGCGGGTAAGATGTATGGTTTGGAAATAATAACTGTATTTCAAAAATGAATCCAGGCTTTAGTAGCTTTTAGTTTTATATCCATAAGGTTTTCACCTCTTATACCAACATCTCTCAAACTGTGGGGAGCGATAAATCTGCGAGAGGAGTGCGAGCATGTTGAAAAATCGAAACAAAAGATTATTTTGAAAAATATTAATTTACTGAAAGTAAACAAACAAATTACATTCTGACAAAATAAGAAATAAATACACATTTACACTGATATAATACACTCATAAATGCATCAGAACTGCACAATGTAATTTATAATTAATTTAGCAATAATAATTAAGAACAAGTTTAATAATTACCATTGACCCCATGGGCTTGTCATATATAACATTATATTCAAAAATTATCATTTATCTTGGTAATTTTTCCGGTTTATAAGTAATCCCTTAACTGCCGATTAAAAGACACGTGATTCGCTCCCAAATGCCTCCGTTTTCACGAAGACGTGTGTATGTGATGTATTGGGAGGGGGGGGGGAGGAGAAAAGAAATAAATTCTCAAATCCTCTGAAATAAGTAAATCCTTTGCAAACACCGTCAGAGGCTGCCAAGGTCGTTTTATTGCATTCCAAAGCCTTCGAAATAATTTTATAAACAGCATTACACAGAAAAGATCGTACTTCCGAAAGGACGTGTATATACGTTCGGGGCAATTAACGTTTTGGCTGAGCGAGACGTTTATATACACCAGTAGCACTTAATATATTAAAGTCGTATTGTAGCTTTAGAGTCAAAGTATAGTATTACTGAATTCAATACATTGTCATTGTATGGAAGGGGGAGGGGTGAAAATTATAATTGAATATTGGGTCGGAAATACTGAAAGTTTGAGAAGCACTGTCTTATACTGTTATAAGTTGTATTGTTAAAAGTTATTTCAGTGTAATGCGTACAAATGATTAGAGTTACGTAAACCTTGGGTTACAAAATGCTTAATAAGTTAACCGGGAAAGCATTTCATTTCAATATCGTTTCTGTAAGAATTTCACGAAATATAAGTTTCGAAACGGAAAAAAAGGAGAAATCAGTTTTGCAGTTGATGTATTTTTTTTAATATTATATTCTTTTTAGAATTATTTCACTCAAAAATACTTTATTTATTTATGTTAAAAAAGCTGTAAATTTTATCACAATATATATTGTATTATAATACACACAAAATATATTCTATACACAAAAATATATTCTATACACAAAAATATATTCTATACACAAAATTATATTCTATACACAAAAATATATTCTATACACAAAAATATATTCTATGCACAAAAATATATTCTGTTTTATTTTCACTTGCAGAGTTTTAAGGTTCATTGAAGGTGGACTGGCGAAGAGACATGTATTAGAATCCGTAATAAATTATGATGTTTGTTCAGAAAGTTCCAAAGTTGTGTCCGAAAACCACTGGACTTCGAAGACTTTGTGGGTGCATTTACAACACTAAGAGTTGGATTAAGCTTCTCATTCATTTGTTTTCTGCTAGAATTAACAGTAAACTGGATAAATAAAAATTTATAAATGTATTTTTAAAAGCTTTTATTTAACTTACAATGTATGTATGTATGTATGTATGTATGTATGTATGTATGTATGTATGTATGAATGTAATTTGTTCGGGTGGAATCTTGCAACTCAATTTTGAAGCTGATATCTTCCTCCCATTGAGCTGAAATTTTGTATACACGTTTAGTTTGGATGACAATGCATGTTTTGACCATTTATATTCCGATATTGCAATTAATTAAAAAGATATTAATTAAAAACGTTAAACTAGTTTTGGGTGCCAACTTGGATATATCTGCATTGTTGTAATAATTTTATTGTTACAACAATGACAGAAGTTGGCGTCGAAAATCGGTTTTCAGCCAAACTGGAATTTTATAACGTTGCGCTATTGACTGTATTAATTAACTTTGTCTAAAAAAATTATTACATTTCTACAACGTAAAAATAATCTAATTTCTACAACATATGCAATATTTTTTACAAATTTCTATCTATTTTCTTGGATTTAAATTCAAAACAAAAAAAGTAGAGCTATTTTTCAAGTAGATTGGTACATTGTATACCTTTTTAAACGCTGCCAAGTTAAACTGAGATGGAGTATTATAGAAATTCTAACTTTAACCCCTTAACTGGTTTGCCCGTACACCTTACGGGCTACTGAAAGTTAACCACAACCGGTCTGCCCGTGCGCTGTACAGGCACTGAAATTTTTTCTTTCTATATTTTATTTGCACAGACATTTTTATTCCTATAATAAGGTTATTAGTATAGTGTGTCTTTAGGAGATGCAGAGAGAGAGTTTGTCCATGGTACTGAACTACTCTTCATTCAGAATTTTGGTAGTGGTGAAGGTGAGAATTTTTCACTGAAGGCAAGAATATATATTCTTGAAAATATTGGATAAAGAACAGGGATTCACAAGGCAATGTACAATGTGTTACCTAAGAAAAAGGAAAATGGATAGATAATCCAAAGAAGTCGATATTATCTCTATCCCCATTGGAATATAAGACTTAGTGTTACACTATTCTTCATATTGTGTGTGCATATAAATATGCACACACACACATAAAATCCTATCAATCGTATGAAAAAGACGTATGAACATGAAATTTTTTGGTAAGTGGAAGAAAACATATTTTAAGATATATGTGAAATATTCTTCTTAGTACGCAGAATGTACTTATTAAAAGCAAACATTTAAGGGTTTTTGTGTTCAAAAATTATAAAATAAAAAAAGGTGAGTAAAATTTTAAACCGAAGATTAAAATAAAAATCTTCCATTTTCGCGCTTTTTGTTAATTATTATGCTTAGTTACATGCAGTTAAAAAATGGGCTTTTTTTGGGAAAATTTTGGTCAAAAAATTGACCGCTTAAGAGGTTAATCTATGAAGCTCAGATAAAAAATAATTATAGAATCGGAAAGATCATTTATTTCGTCCCGATACGGAATAATGTTTTTTACAAAATAATAATATTTGTATTTCTTACGATTTTTTTTAAATAAGTCAAAATCGATGCGTTTTTATGAAAATAATGTCTAAATCGACGCGCATGAATTTTTTTCGTTTAAATGAATCGACATTTCGTACTAAAACAGCTCATGATTTGCTCTTTTAGAATCAGTCATTTAAAAAATAAAATGTCAAAAAAATTTTT